>CAUVYP010000920.1:85000-103249 GCA_963556195.1 Sepiola atlantica
GCATCAAAAATAATTTGTAATCGGCGAAAAAAAAAAACGGTAAGTGTTTTTTTCAAATTTGTCATTTCTCACAACGAAACTCGACGACGAAATATCTCTGCCTTTTTTGAAACATAACTCAATCCCAGCACTTTTTTTAGTTCCTGTATACCTCTCTCTCTCTCTCTCTCTCTCTCTCTCTCTCTCTCTCTCTCTCTCACACATCGAGGGGGGGGGGAGACTTAGACGACCCAAGTAGTTCTTTAAACGTGTGTGTGTACACGTTCATCTCTATTCGATCGTTCACAATATCGGAAATATAGTGTTAACAGTTTCACACGAGGAGGTTTCACATCGAGTAAAATCTGTTAGGCTCTTTATGTATACATACATGTATACATAAAGTTCTTTAAAGTAGATAGGGGGGGGGGAATGTGTGCGTGTACACGTTCATCTCTAGTGTGTGAATTTATGCGTGCGTGCGTTTAATAATTTATTATAGTTTCCCTCCCGGAATATATATGAAATATAGTGTTAACAGTTTCACCAGGAGGTTTCACATCGAGTAAAATCTGTTAGGCTCTTTATATATACATACATGTATACATAAAGTTCTTTAAAGTAGATAGGGGGGGGGAATGTGTGCGTGTACACGTTATATATATATAAATAAATATATATTCATATATATATATACATATATATATGTATACATATATATATATATATATATATATATATATATATATATATATATATATATATATATATATATACATGTGTGTGTGTGTATATAGGTATATATATGTATTTCATGTATCCACATAAAATTTTATAAGATATCATTTTTTATGTATCAATTTTCAGTATTTACTTCAAGAGTGCTCGATACGTAAGTAGAGCTAGGTAGTAAGCTATGAAAATATATTTATGGCAATTAAGCTACACAGAGGCTCCCGTGTTTCATCCCCAGGGGGAAGTCTTCAGGCTAAAATGCATGGAGTTATTTTGCCGGGCGTTTTTATATACAAACACCCGGCAAACATAACTCCATGCTTTTAAGCCTGAAGACTCCACCCCCCCCCCCTTCCGGGGGATGAAACGCGGAAGCCTCTGTGTAGCTTAATTGCCATAAATATATTTTCATAGCTTACTATATATATATATATATATATATATATATATATATATATATATATATACACACATGTCTGTCATATTCGACAACATGAGTTTAGGTAAAAATGGCACCGGTGAAAATGACAAAACTGGAAAAACAGAAGAAAATGGATGACTTTTTCAGTTAATTATAAATTACGGCTAATTAGAACAATTAAAAGAGAATCTTTTCAAAACCAACTCAATTCGAGAGCTGAGGTAATATTGTAAAATGTATGTTGTGTTATTAGTCAAAAATGTGATCCCTCTCTTTCGCCCATTGCGTTCAGGTAAGATTGTTTGAATCATGAGTTTGCAAACCCAGTTAAATGAAAGAAATAAAAGGAATGAGAGAAAAGAAAAAGTAATATTTGAATTTTAAATTTAAATATTGGCAGTCAATAAAATTAATAGATAGATGATTTTTAACTTTTGTTTTTTTGGTTCAAAATCCATCATCACGAGTAGTAGTAGTAGTAGTAGTAGTAGTAGTAGTAGTAGTAGTAACAGCATTCTTTTTTTAACTTTTTTATTCCATATATTCTTGCTAAAAAAAGGTGAGTGTTGCCATGGCGACAGGGCAGAGAGAATATATATGTATACATGTATATATATATATGTGTGTGTGTGTGTGTGTATATATATATATATATATATATATATATATATATATATATATATATCTGTTAATGCATATTTCTGAATATCTATCAATATATCTATCTATCTGTCTCTGTATATATGTTTATATTTATAGGTCTGTACATCTTTATATATTACACACACATATATATATTACACACACATATATATTACACACACACACATGTATATATATATATATATATATGTATATACATATATATATATGTACATTTATACATATACATTCCCCCAATATTAAATAAACACACACACATACACACACACGACTTTCTATCTATCTATCTATCTATCTATCTATCTATCTATCTATCTATCTATCTATCTATCTATCTATTTATCTTAGTGTATATATATGCAATTCCTTGCTGACCGCTACAGTACAAAATGTACTGTCGGTTGTTGACAAAAGTTAAATCATACACACACACACATATATAATAATATAATAGAAAAGTCATTTATATACTACATGATAGTAATAATAGAAAAGCCATTTATATATATATATATATATATATATATATATATATATATATATATATATATATAAAAATGGCTTTTCTATTATTACTATCATGTAGTATAATCGAAAAAAATTTACTTCTACAGAATTTGAACCGAACTGTGTTTTTTTTGTCTAACCCGGTAACATGCACGGATTTCGAATGTACCATATTTTGTTTACTTTTCGATTTTTCACCGATTATCAACGAGCTGGGCTTATGAACAGACATTTTTTTAGTTGTTTTAACTGAACGCCGGGTTTTTTTTTAACAGAAAAGTTTTTTAAAATAAGTAAAAACACAAATACACTTATTCAGAACAGTAACTTAACTTGCCTTTGGTAACATTTATTGGTTTCCTCTGTCGTTATAAATGGCCTTTCTATTATCACTTAGATATACGCCCAAATAAAAATTACATATAATTTAAGAGCACAATTTTATTAAAAATAAAAAAAACCATGACGCGACCTTTGCCAACATTTATTTCACCGTTATTTTCTTTCTTTTTATCTGGGAAAAGGAAAGACTGATTAAGAGAGGGGGGGTGGGAGAAAGAAAGAAAGAAAGAAAGAAAGAACGGCGCTTAGCGGGCAGGTGACGTCCCCGGATTTCTTTCTCTCTTTTTGTCTGTGAAGAGGCCAAAGTGATTAAGAGAGGGGGGAAAGAAAGAAAGAAAGAAAGAAAGAAAGGCGCTGAGCGGCAGTTCACGACGACGACGACGCCGACTACACGTGCATATGACGTCATTCGATTCGAGTCCCGTAAACAAAATGGCTTGATTCTTTTTCGAGGTGGCTTTTCACATTGGCGTCAGAATTCACACGAGGTAAGAATTTTGGAGTATTTTTGTTAACATAGTGACAAAATTTATTTTTTTTAAATAATAATTTAAAACACACCATGTTTGTTTTGAACAAAAACTCTTACAAATAACTTAAAACTCAAAGAAACTTATGCAGGTTATTTAGCCTGCCTTCACGTGAGGTCTTGATAATCGCTCAAAAATCGAAAATTAAGCAAAATACTGTTAGACCATAGCATTTTACCACGATTGATAAAATTTATTGCATGTTTTCTAACCCTATTTTGTTTATTTTTCGATTTTTAGCTGTCGTTATAAATGCCGTCTGTTTCTGAATTTTTCAGAGAAAGATTCCTAATTTATAAATTATTTATTAACGACGGCTATTTTTAACTTATCTTGCCTTTGGTAACATTTATTGGTTGTTTTTTTTTGTTTTTTGATTTTGTCGTTTTGTTATCTGTCGTTATAAATGCCGTCTGTTTCTGAATTTTTGAGAGAAGGATTCCTAATTTATAAGTTATTTATTCTTAATACAACGACGACTATTTTTAACTTATCTTGCCTTTGGTAACATTTATTTGTTGTTTTTTTGTTTTTGTCGTTTTGTTATCTGTCGTTATAAATGCCGTCTGTTTCTGAATTTTTTAATATAAATATATATATAAAATATATGTATATACGTGTGTGAGGTTAAGATCGGATTCTAACTCTACCTGGTGAGATCTCAGTTTATAATAACTGTTGATCGATAACATCGACATGCCAGTGTCGCAGATTTTGTACATGTCTGTGTAAATAAAAATAATCATATATAAAGCTCTATTTGATATTGAGCACTTTTTATAAACCCAGTTGAAATTCTTTGAATTACTACCCAGTGGATATTTTTTCCTGGATTATTACCATTTATATATATATATATATATATATATATATATATATATATATATATATATATATATATATATATATATTCGCTACGTTCGCTTTTGATTTTAGTTTCGTTATTTTCGTGTTGGATTCTCACATTTTCTAGTTTCGTTAATGTTAAACAACAATTCTCCAATGTGTTAGTTTCAATTTTAGCAGTTTAAATGCTTCCAAATTACTTTCAAATTTCCAACTGTCACGAAGTATGTTTCAGATTTTTTTACATGACCATTCATATTTTGTGTCATTTGTATAATTTCATACGCCTGCTGTCATCTGTAGCGTTATTCTCACAACGTTTCGGCCGATGTAACCTCCGACCTTCTTCAGGTTTATCTTGTCAAATTCTGGAATCTGTAGCGTTATTTTCACAACGTTTCGGCCGATGTAACCTCCGATTTTCTTCAGGTTTATCTTGTCAAATTCTGGAATCTGTAGCGTTATTCTCACAACGTTTCGGCCGATGTAACCTCCGACCTTCTTCAGGTTTATCTTGTCAAATTCTGGAATCTGTAGCGTTATTTTCACAACGTTTCGGCCGATGTAACCTCCGATTTTCTTCAGGTTTATCTTGTCGAAGTCTGGAATCTGTACGCAAATTTAATTGAATCCACGTGGGTAGTATTCTCCTCGTTCCGTCAGCCATGACTGGCTAGGATTCTCAAGTAATCCGCAATTCTTAGTATTGCTCGCACGGTTACTTAGAACTGAATTTCACCTAGCACTTTATCCGTTACGCCGCAGGGAGTCGTTCATCATTATATTAGACTCGCAGAGATTGCCTCCTCCTTGGGAGATGGGGCGGTGTAATATATATTCTACTTACCTACCCACCTACATCCCATGCACTCTCTTCTCTTTTTAAGTTGTGGTCGTGTAGCATTTATTCTGTCGTCATGATAACATTCTCCTCCTAGGCACTGAAGAAGGCCGGGGGTTGAGCGGCCGAAACGTTGTGAGAATAACACTCAAGTTGAGAAGAGTAGTCCGAATAATCCAAATTATTTAAGAACCCTTAGTGGGGAGTTGTGCATGTTTGTTGACATTACATTTAAATTTTGTTTTTTTACTTTCAGTCACCCTAAACAAGGCAGTCTCTTACTATTGATTTTCAGCATTTGTTTATTATTCCCCCCTAAAAATCCAACCCTTCCTCACCGTGGTAGGGGCGGTGGCAACGTGGTAGTGTAACATCTACCCCGGCTAACAGGGCTCTGGTACAAATCCAGGAAGAGTCGGCATCAGTAACTTAGGTCGGTCCTCTGGTCGTTTTTGTCTTGGTTGCATGTGGTAGCCAGCAAAGACGTGTCCGCGTCAGGCCGAGAAGAACAAAAGAATTGAGTGAAAATGGCACCGTTGCTTCCAATGCCATCCTATGTGTCTTCTTGGCCAGACGTTCCCCGACTTCGCATGGAACTGGTAGTTGAGCCTTGTGGCTATCCTCTCAGTGACGGCGGGGGTAAAACTAGCTGCGAATCTCCTCTCTGGCAAAAGCGAACGACCTGTGTCGTTCCATCATCGTTGTTGTACAGGTATCGTTTTTAAGGGTCGTGGTCGCTGTCCGTTGCAAAAGTGGTGTTGGTCGTCGTCATCGCTGTGCCCGGTAAAGGTCGTCGTTATTGCTGGTAGGGAGCACTGTTCTTCGGTGTTTGTGCGTACGGTGTGAGTCGTTCGTTAGCCTCTATGGACGAGTCCTGCTGTTTGACAGTAACATCGGAAACATTCTAGACTGTGTGGCAGATTTACAGACTGGATTTGCGCTTTTGTGTTTCCTGCACGCCGCCTTTGTAGGAAATACAATTCGGTCTGTGAACAACCTAATGCAATGCGTCCACAAGCTGTCTCTTCGGCCTGTCAATTGTATTCGCTAGCTGTCGAACGCGACTTTCATCACTCGATTAATGCTTATGTGTGCTGCTGGTCTATAAGGAAAATGCACCAATTTGTCAGTGTTGAAAGGTTTGCTTTGCGAAATATATGCATGAAGCCAACGAGATATCTGTAATGTGGATTGCATTAGCACGAGCCACAAAGCTGTCAGTCAAGGATGTAGCAATTTCTGTTGGTGCTCTCACGTCACGTCACACGCACTGGATTACTGCTTTTGTGCCGCTTTAAATCCCTAATGCAGCATAACCCGTTCCTGCCCACTGCCAAATCATCATCATCATCATCACCATTATCATCATCATCATCACTTATAGCAATACTTGTATCACTTGTATCCTTATTTCCTTTTACCGACATTCGTTTTGCTTTAAATTAACTCTGTTCATATCTACCAGTTTTCACAACCGGTTGGAATTAGACGACACAGAACAACGACGAAGATGAGACAGAGGAATTCTGTGAACCAGTCAAAGTCCAATGGCGAATCACGTCGCAAGTAACATGACGATTACGACACAGCACGATCACGAGACAGCAGTAGTATGTGACTTTTATCGTCCATTTTCTCTTACTGACATAATTTCGATTTATTGCCTACATGATTTTTTGTTAATCTTCTAACCTATATACATTCATATTTACAACTAGCCGCATCAATGTTGTCCTCCTCCTCATCACCTACCGATCCTGCCCTCAACAACAATATCATCTACAAGTCTGTTCCTACTATGTGCAAGTGGCAGCACAGTTACCGAAAACAAGAGAAATAGTATGTACCTTTTTTTTTTTTTTTTTTTCCATTTGTGTAATTTTGATTTTATGGGGTATCCGGCTACGATCAAAGTGTAGTATCTCTTAAGAATTAGATTTAGATTTTATTTTCGAATAAATACTTCAAACTGTTCGATTATCATCACTCATAGCAGAAGTGTTTTTAAAAATGTTGTCCCAATTTATAGCGTTATGATCTTAGAATGTGGTTTGGGAGATCATTTATGAAGATCAGGGTTTGGCCTAATGACTATGGATCAAATTTAATACAAATCTGATATATTTGAATTTTCAAATCGGACGACGACGTTGTGCCCATTTTATACCCCCTAAGAATCATTAAAATACCTCAAAGAAACTGAAATTGGGCCAATACTTATTAATTGATGCCTAATAGCAATAGTTAAAATTTTAGAAAACTAAATTAAACTAAATATAGCCCAGATTACCAACTCTTATGCCTAACAGCTGTGGTCCTAAATTCATAATGATTTGTTAATTAGTTTACGAGCGAATCCTATACATACAAATATAACTAGAGATATCTCAAGAGAATCAAAACTAATTCAAAGAAGACAATTGTGAGGCTATTGAATAAGAGTTAGTTCCAAATTATAAGCTTAATAATAGTTGTCGTTCACTGATTATTAGACACATTATACTATTAATTGTGATCATGACTAATTGTTTCTTTTTTTGTTTTTTTCAGCAAAATACCTACCAAGCTACGAGTAAAGGACATTACAAGCTGCTCTCAGTCAACTAGGATGATGCATAAGAAAGAAAAAAGAACTATTTTCAAACAGACATTTTCATGATATCCGTATGAATATTGCGAGAGAAACGCAAAAAGACAAATTCGGGGTTTGTTTTCCAGGGGGGATTTGAGAATTTGAACTAATAAAACAAAGGTTCTTAAAAGGAATCTCTTTAAAATGAAATGATTGTCTTTTCTTGTTTTTTGTTTGTTTCAATATATATATATACTTTGTCCCATATGTGGTCAGCCATACCCGACTTTTCGGTATCTCCACGTATTACAGCTTTCCGGTGTTCTATAGCCTTACGTTTATTTAGTAGTAGGCGACAACACGTCTCCTCCTCACCTTTGTGTATAATGCTTCTTCCCTCGTGGATTCAAGTGTTCCGCCATTGGAAATCCAGTCCAGATTCCCGAGTTGGTAAAGATCCACCCGAAGAAGGCCCGAAGGGGGTTACAGCAGCTGAAACGTCGTGAGAAATGATCAATCCTCATCTCAAAAATTCAGAAACAGGTTTGTAGAAATATATTTATTACACACATTTAAGCGTACATTCTTCATAAACAAGTCAGCCATTTTAATCTTTCCTTAATAGCTAAATATAAAAGAATAAATTACTTTGTGACCCTTAAAAATGTGAAAGGTATTTGGAAGCATTTAAACTGTTAGGAATTTGAAACCTAAAACCTTTAAACTGTTGAAATAACTCATGTTGCTAATGTTTTCTTTACTATACGAAATACTGTTTACCGATCTTAAAAGAGTTCCAAAACAAAAGGAAATAAATCGATTTGATTAATGTTTTCTTTATTCGTAACTATACGAAATACTGTTTACCGATCTTAAAAGAGTTCGAAAACAAAGGGAAATAACTCGATTTTATTAATGTTTTCTTTATTCGTAACTATACGAAATACTGTTTACCGATCTTAAAAGATATCCAAAACAAAAGGAAATAAATCGATTTGATTAATGTTTTCTTTATTCGTAACTATACGAAATACTGGTTACCGATCTTGACAGAGTTCTAAAACAAAGGGAAATAACTCGATTTCATTAATGTTTTCTTTATACGTAACTAGACGAACTACTGTTTACCGACCTTAAAAGATGTCTAAAACAAAGGGAAATAACTCGATTTTACTAATGTTTTTTATTAGTAACTAGAAGAATTACTGTTTAGCGACTTTACAAAATGTCTAAAACCAAAGGGAAAAAACTCTGCTATTCATTCCCTTTGTTATTTGCCTCCTCCCCACGAGGACAGAGTTAGACGTACGGATGGTTTTTAACATCGGGAAAATCCAGCTCACCAAAAATGGGCACTGACTGAAAAAACAAAAACAAAAAACAAATGCATAATTGTAGTTTGGAGAAATCCTTTTTGGAAAAAGTTGGTGGCCCTAAAAAGGGCCGTTTTTCGTTGTTAAAGTGTATATGTGTGTTTAACCTCCGAATCCGTAAAGGGTTCTTCCTTGCCTCTTGAGACCCGACATCTATGGCGGTGACTGTCTTCCTATTGGCGGGTTCGGTGACGGCATCCCTTGTGTAAAAAGGAAAAAAAAAATTATAGTGTGAACTGTATGTAGCTTACTTGCCATAAGTATATTTGAAGAAACTCATCAGATTTCCAAACATTTTAAGTGTATCTTTTCTAAATGAATATTGGCATTAAATAAATAAAATTTTAAAGGTTTCAAATCCTCAAGGTCACATTGTAAAGGTCACGGTCACCTCATGTCAAGGTCATGTCAAGGTCACCGTTTAATGGCCTGTGTTTTGAATGTCAAGGTCAAACGTCCACGATTTAATGGGAGACGCGTGTCTGTCAGACTTCACCCGCACGGAGTTAATGGCCTGTGTGTCTGGGCTCAAGGTCATATTGTAAAGGTCACGGTCACCTCATGTCAAGGTCATGTCAAGGTCATGTCAAGGTCACCGTTTAATGGCCTGTGTTTTGAATGTCAAGGTCAAACGTCCACGATTTAATGGGAGACGCGTGTCTGTCAGACTTCACCCGCACGGAGTTAATGGCCTGTGTGTCTGGGCTCAAGGTCATATTGTAAAGGTCACGGTCACCTCATGTCAAGGTCATGTCAAGGTCATGTCAAGGTCACCGTTTAATGGCCTGTGTTTTGAATGTCAAGGTCAAACGTCCACGATTTAATGGGAGACGCGTGTCTGTCAGACTTCACCCGCACGGAGTTAATGGCCTGTGTGTCTGGGCTCAAGGTCATATTGTAAAGGTCACGGTCACCTCATGTCAAGGTCATGTCAAGGTCATGTCAAGGTCACCGTTTAATGGCCTGTGTTTTGAATGTCAAGGTCAAACGTCCACGATTTAATGGGAGACGCGTGTCTGTCAGACTTCACCCGCACGGAGTTAATGGCATGTGTGTCTGGGCTCAAGGTCATATTGTAAAGGTCACGGTCACCTCATGTCAAGGTCATGTCAAGGTCACCGTTTAATGGCCTGTGTTTTGAATGTCAAGGTCAAACGTCCACGATTTAATGGGAGACGCGTGTCTGTCAGACTTCACCCGCACGGAGTTAATGGCATGTGTGTCTGGGCTCAAGGTCATATTGTAAAGGTCACGGTCACCTCATGTCAAGGTCATGTCAAGGTCACCGTTTAATGGCCTGTGTTTTGAATGTCAAGGTCAAACGTCCACGATTTAATGGGAGACGCGTGTCTGTCAGACTTCACCCGCACGGAGTTAATGGCATGTGTGTCTGGGCTCAAGGTCATATTGTAAAGGTCACGGTCACCTCATGTCAAGGTCATGTACAGGTCATGTCAAGGTCACCGTTTAATGGCCTGTGTTTTGAATGTCAAGGTCAAACGTCCACGATTTAATGTGAGACGCGTGTCTGTCAGACTTCACCCGCACGGAGTTAATGGCCTGTGTGTCTGGGCTCAAGGTCATATTGTAAAGGTCACGGTCACCTCATGTCAAGGTCATGTCAAGGTCATGTCAAGGTCACCGTTTAATGGCCTGTGTTTTGAATGTCAAGGTCAAACGTCCACGATTTAATGGGAGACGCGTGTCTGTCAGACTTCACCCGCACGGAGTTAATGGCCTGTGTGTCTGGGCTCAAGGTCATATTGTAAAGGTCACGGTCACCTCATGTCAAGGTCATGTCAAGGTCATGTCAAGGTCACCGTTTAATGGCCTGTGTTTTGAATGTCAAGGTCAAACGTCCACGATTTAATGGGAGACGCGTGTCTGTCAGACTTCACCCACACGGAGTTAATGGCCTGTGTGTCTGGGCTCAAGGTCATATTGTAAAGGTCACGGTCACCTCATGTCAAGGTCATGTCAAGGTCATGTCAAGGTCACCGTTTAATGGCCTGTGTTTTGAATGTCAAGGTCAAACGTCCACGATTTAATGGGAGACGCGTGTCTGTCAGACTTCACCCGCACGGAGTTAATGGCCTGTGTGTCTGGGCTCAAGGTCATATTGTAAAGGTCACGGTCACCTCATGTCAAGGTCATGTCAAGGTCATGTCAAGGTCACCGTTTAATGGCCTGTGTTTTGAATGTCAAGGTCAAACGTCCACGATTTAATGGGAGACGCGTGTCTGTCAGACTTCACCCGCACGGAGTTAATGGCATGTGTGTCTGGGCTCAAGGTCATATTGTAAAGGTCACGGTCACCTCATGTCAAGGTCATGTCAAGGTCATGTCAAGGTCACCGTTTAATGGCCTGTGTTTTGAATGTCAAGGTCAAACGTCCACGATTTAATGGGAGACGCGTGTCTGTCAGACTTCACCCGCACGGAGTTAATGGCCTGTGTGTCTGGGCTCAAGGTCATATTGTAAAGGTCACGGTCACCTCATGTCAAGGTCATGTCAAGGTCACCGTTTAATGGCCTGTGTTTTGAATGTCAAGGTCAAACGTCCACGATTTAATGGGAGACGCGTGTCTGTCAGACTTCACCCGCACGGAGTTAATGGCCTGTGTGTCTGGGCTCAAGGTCATATTGTAAAGGTCACGGTCACCTCATGTCAAGGTCATGTCAAGGTCACCGTTTAATGGCCTGTGTTTTGAATGTCAAGGTCAAACGTCCACGATTTAATGGGAGACGCGTGTCTGTCAGACTTCACCCGCACGGAGTTAATGGCCTGTGTGTCTGGGCTCAAGGTCATATTGTAAAGGTCACGGTCACCTCATGTCAAGGTCATGTCAAGGTCATGTCAAGGTCACCGTTTAATGGCCTGTGTTTTGAATGTCAAGGTCAAACGTCCACGATTTAATGGGAGACGCGTGTCTGTCAGACTTCACCCGCACGGAGTTAATGGCCTGTGTGTCTGGGCTCAAGGTCATATTGTAAAGGTCACGGTCACCTCATGTCAAGGTCATGTCAAGGTCACCGTTTAATGTACTGTGTTTTGAATGTCAAGGTCAAACGTCCACGATTTAATGGGAGACGCGTGTCTGTCAGACTTCACCCGCACGGAGTTAATGGCATGTGTGTCTGGGCTCAAGGTCATATTGTAAAGGTCACGGTCACCTCATGTCAAGGTCATGTCAAGGTCATGTCAAGGTCACCGTTTAATGGCCTGTGTTTTGAATGTCAAGGTCAAACGTCCACGATTTAATGGGAGACGCGTGTCTGTCAGACTTCACCCGCACGGAGTTAATGGCATGTGTGTCTGGGCTCAAGGTCATATTGTAAAGGTCACGGTCACCTCATGTCAAGGTCATGTCAAGGTCATGTCAAGGTCACCGTTTAATGGCCTGTGTTTTGAATGTCAAGGTCAAACGTCCACGATTTAATGGGAGACGCGTGTCTGTCAGACTTCACCCGCACGGAGTTAATGGCATGTGTGTCTGGGCTCAAGGTCATATTGTAAAGGTCACGGTCACCTCATGTCAAGGTCATGTCAAGGTCATGTCAAGGTCACCGTTTAATGGCCTGTGTTTTGAATGTCAAGGTCAAACGTCCACGATTTAATGGGAGACGCGTGTCTGTCAGACTTCACCCGCACGGAGTTAATGGCCTGTGTGTCTGGGCTCAAGGTCATATTGTAAAGGTCACGGTCACCTCATGTCAAGGTCATGTCAAGGTCACCGTTTAATGGCCTGTGTTTTGAATGTCAAGGTCAAACGTCCACGATTTAATGGGAGACGCGTGTCTGTCAGACTTCACCCGCACGGAGTTAATGGCCTGTGTGTCTGGGCTCAAGGTCATATTGTAAAGGTCACGGTCACCTCATGTCAAGGTCATGTCAAGGTCATGTCAAGGTCACCGTTTAATGGCCTGTGTTTTGAATGTCAAGGTCAAACGTCCACGATTTAATGGGAGACGCGTGTCTGTCAGACTTCACCCGCACGGAGTTAATGGCCTGTGTGTCTGGGCTCAAGGTCATATTGTAAAGGTCACGGTCACCTCATGTCAAGGTCATGTCAAGGTAATGTCAAGGTCACCGTTTAATGGCCTGTGTTTTGAATGTCAAGGTCAAACGTCCACGATTTAATGGGAGACGCGTGTCTGTCAGACTTCACCCGCACGGAGTTAATGGCATGTGTGTCTGGGCTCAAGGTCATATTGTAAAGGTCACGGTCACCTCATGTCAAGGTCATGTCAAGGTCATGTCAAGGTCACCGTTTAATGGCCTGTGTTTTGAATGTCAAGGTCAAACGTCCACGATTTAATGGGAGACGCGTGTCTGTCAGACTTCACCCGCACGGAGTTAATGGCATGTGTGTCTGGGCTCAAGGTCATATTGTAAAGGTCACGGTCACCTCATGTCAAGGTCATGTCAAGGTCATGTCAAGGTCCCCGTTTAATGGCCTGTGTTTTGAATGTCAAGGTCAAACGTCCACGATTTAATGGGAGACGCGTGTCTGTCAGACTTCACCCGCACGGAGTTAATGGCATGTGTGTCTGGGCTCAAGGTCATATTGTAAAGGTCACGGTCACCTCATGTCAAGGTCATGTCAAGGTCACCGTTTAATGGCCTGTGTTTTGAATGTCAAGGTCAAACGTCCACGATTTAATGGGAGACGCGTGTCTGTCAGACTTCACCCGCACGGAGTTAATGGCATGTGTGTCTGGGCTCAAGGTCATATTGTAAAGGTCACGGTCACCTCATGTCAAGGTCATGTCAAGGTCATGTCAAGGTCATGTCAAGGTCACCGTTTAATGGCCTGTGTTTGCAATGTCAAGGTCAAACGTCCACGATTTAATGGGAGACGCGTGTCTGTCAGACTTCACCCGCACGGAGTTAATGGCCTTTGTGTCTGGGCTCAAGGTCATATTGTAAAGGTCACGGTCACCTCATGTCAAGGTCATTTCAAGGTCATGTCAAGGTCACCGTTTAATGGCCTGTGTTTTGAATGTCAAGGTCAAACGTCCACGATTTAATGGGAGACGCGTGTCTGTCAGACTTCACCCGCACGGAGTTAATGGCCTGTGTGTCTGGGCTCAAGGTCATATTGTAAAGGTCACGGTCACCTCATGTCAAGGTCACCGTTTAATGGCCTGTGTTTTGAATGTCACGGTCAAACGTCCACGATTTAATGGGAGACGCGTGTCTGTCAGACTTCACCCGCACGGAGTTAATGGCCTGTGTGTCTGGGCTCAAGGTCATATTGTAAAGGTCACGGTCACCTCATGTCAAGGTCATGTCAAGGTCATGTCAAGGTCACCGTTTAATGGCCTGTGTTTTGAATGTCAAGGTCAAACGTCCACGATTTAATGGGAGACGCGTGTCTGTCAGACTTCACCCGCACGGAGTTAATGGCATGTGTGTCTGGGCTCAAGGTCATATTGTAAAGGTCACGGTCACCTCATGTCAAGGTCATGTCAAGGTCACCGTTTAATGGCCTGTGTTTTGAATGTCAAGGTCAAACGTCCACGATTTAATGGGAGACGCGTGTCTGTCAGACTTCACCCGCACGGAGTTAATGGCATGTGTGTCTGGGCTCAAGGTCATATTGTAAAGCTCACGGTCACCTCATGTCAAGGTCATGTCAAGGTCATGTCAAGGTCACCGTTTAATGGCCTGTGTTTTGAATGTCAAGGTCAAACGTCCACGATTTAATGGGAGACGCGTGTCTGTCAGACTTCACCCGCACGGAGTTAATGGCATGTGTGTCTGGGCTCAAGGTCATATTGTAAAGGTCACGGTCACCTCATGTCAAGGTCATGTCAAGGTCACCGTTTAATGGCCTGTGTTTTGAATGTCAAGGTCAAACGTCCACGATTTAATGGGAGACGCGTGTCTGTCAGACTTCACCCGCACGGAGTTAATGGCATGTGTGTCTGGGCTCAAGGTCATATTGTAAAGGTCACGGTCACCTCATGTCAAGGTCATGTCAAGGTCACCGTTTAATGGCCTGTGTTTTGAATGTCAAGGTCAAACGTCCACGATTTAATGGGAGACGCGTGTCTGTCAGACTTCACCCGCACGGAGTTAATGGCATGTGTGTCTGGGCTCAAGGTCATATTGTAAAGGTCACGGTCACCTCATGTCAAGGTCATGTACAGGTCATGTCAAGGTCACCGTTTAATGGCCTGTGTTTTGAATGTCAAGGTCAAACGTCCACGATTTAATGGGAGACGCGTGTCTGTCAGACTTCACCCGCACGGAGTTAATGGCCTGTGTGTCTGGGCTCAAGGTCATATTGTAAAGGTCACGGTCACCTCATGTCAAGGTCATGTCAAGGTCACCGTTTAATGGCCTGTGTTTTGAATGTCAAGGTCAAACGTCCACGATTTAATGGGAGACGCGTGTCTGTCAGACTTCACCCGCACGGAGTTAATGGCCTGTGTGTCTGGGCTCAAGGTCATATTGTAAAGGTCACGGTCACCTCATGTCAAGGTCATGTCAAGGTCATGTCAAGGTCACCGTTTAATGGCCTGTGTTTTGAATGTCAAGGTCAAACGTCCACGATTTAATGGGAGACGCGTGTCTGTCAGACTTCACCCACACGGAGTTAATGGCCTGTGTGTCTGGGCTCAAGGTCATATTGTAAAGGTCACGGTCACCTCATGTCAAGGTCATGTCAAGGTCATGTCAAGGTCACCGTTTAATGGCCTGTGTTTTGAATGTCAAGGTCAAACGTCCACGATTTAATGGGAGACGCGTGTCTGTCAGACTTCACCCGCACGGAGTTAATGGCCTGTGTGTCTGGGCTCAAGGTCATATTGTAAAGGTCACGGTCACCTCATGTCAAGGTCATGTCAAGGTCATGTCAAGGTCACCGTTTAATGGCCTGTGTTTTGAATGTCAAGGTCAAACGTCCACGATTTAATGGGAGACGCGTGTCTGTCAGACTTCACCCGCACGGAGTTAATGGCCTGTGTGTCTGGGCTCAAGGTCATATTGTAAAGGTCACGGTCACCTCATGTCAAGGTCATGTCAAGGTCACCGTTTAATGGCCTGTGTTTTGAATGTCAAGGTCAAACGTCCACGATTTAATGGGAGACGCGTGTCTGTCAGACTTCACCCGCACGGAGTTAATGGCCTGTGTGTCTGGGCTCAAGGTCATATTGTAAAGGTCACGGTCACCTCATGTCAAGGTCATGTCAAGGTCACCGTTTAATGGCCTGTGTTTTGAATGTCAAGGTCAAACGTCCACGATTTAATGGGAGACGCGTGTCTGTCAGACTTCACCCGCACGGAGTTAATGGCCTGTGTGTCTGGGCTCAAGGTCATATTGTAAAGGTCACGGTCACCTCATGTCAAGGTCATGTCAAGGTCATGTCAAGGTCACCGTTTAATGGCCTGTGTTTTGAATGTCAAGGTCAAACGTCCACGATTTAATGGGAGACGCGTGTCTGTCAGACTTCACCCGCACGGAGTTAATGGCCTGTGTGTCTGGGCTCAAGGTCATATTGTAAAGGTCACGGTCACCTCATGTCAAGGTCATGTCAAGGTCACCGTTTAATGGCCTGTGTTTTGAATGTCAAGGTCAAACGTCCACGATTTAATGGGAGACGCGTGTCTGTCAGACTTCACCCGCACGGAGTTAATGGCATGTGTGTCTGGGCTCAAGGTCATATTGTAAAGGTCACGGTCACCTCATGTCAAGGTCATGTCAAGGTCATGTCAAGGTCACCGTTTAATGGCCTGTGTTTTGAATGTCAAGGTCAAACGTCCACGATTTAATGGGAGACGCGTGTCTGTCAGACTTCACCCGCACGGAGTTAATGGCATGTGTGTCTGGGCTCAAGGTCATATTGTAAAGGTCACGGTCACCTCATGTCAAGGTCATGTCAAGGTCATGTCAAGGTCACCGTTTAATGGCCTGTGTTTTGAATGTCAAGGTCAAACGTCCACGATTTAATGGGAGACGCGTGTCTGTCAGACTTCACCCGCACGGAGTTAATGGCATGTGTGTCTGGGCTCAAGGTCATATTGTAAAGGTCACGGTCACCTCATGTCAAGGTCATGTCAAGGTCATGTCAAGGTCACCGTTTAATGGCCTGTGTTTTGAATGTCAAGGTCAAACGTCCACGATTTAATGGGAGACGCGTGTCTGTCAGACTTCACCCGCACGGAGTTAATGGCCTGTGTGTCTGGGCTCAAGGTCATATTGTAAAGGTCACGGTCACCTCATGTCAAGGTCATGTCAAGGTCACCGTTTAATGGCCTGTGTTTTGAATGTCAAGGTCAAACGTCCACGATTTAATGGGAGACGCGTGTCTGTCAGACTTCACCCGCACGGAGTTAATGGCCTGTGTGTCTGGGCTCAAGGTCATATTGTAAAGGTCACGGTCACCTCATGTCAAGGTCATGTCAAGGTCATGTCAAGGTCACCGTTTAATGGCCTGTGTTTTGAATGTCAAGGTCAAACGTCCACGATTTAATGGGAGACGCGTGTCTGTCAGACTTCACCCGCACGGAGTTAATGGCCTGTGTGTCTGGGCTCAAGGTCATATTGTAAAGGTCACGGTCACCTCATGTCAAGGTCATGTCAAGGTAATGTCAAGGTCACCGTTTAATGGCCTGTGTTTTGAATGTCAAGGTCAAACGTCCACGATTTAATGGGAGACGCGTGTCTGTCAGACTTCACCCGCACAGAGTTAATGGCATGTGTGTCTGGGCTCAAGGTCATATTGTAAAGGTCACGGTCACCTCATGTCAAGGTCATGTCAAGGTCATGTCAAGGTCACCGTTTAATGGCCTGTGTTTTGAATGTCAAGGTCAAACGTCCACGATTTAATGGGAGACGCGTGTCTGTCAGACTTCACCCGCACGGAGTTAATGGCATGTGTGTCTGGGCTCAAGGTCATATTGTAAAGGTCACGGTCACCTCATGTCAAGGTCATGTCAAGGTCATGTCAAGGTCCCCGTTTAATGGCCTGTGTTTTGAATGTCAAGGTCAAACGTCCACGATTTAATGGGAGACGCGTGTCTGTCAGACTTCACCCGCACGGAGTTAATGGCATGTGTGTCTGGGCTCAAGGTCATATTGTAAAGGTCACGGTCACCTCATGTCAAGGTCATGTCAAGGTCACCGTTTAATGGCCTGTGTTTTGAATGTCAAGGTCAAACGTCCACGATTTAATGGGAGACGCGTGTCTGTCAGACTTCACCCGCACGGAGTTAATGGCATGTGTGTCTGGGCTCAAGGTCATATTGTAAAGGTCACGGTCACCTCATGTCAAGGTCATGTCAAGGTCATGTCAAGGTCATGTCAAGGTCACCGTTTAATGGCCTGTGTTTTGAATGTCAAGGTCAAACGTCCACGATTTAATGGGAGACGCGTGTCTGTCAGACTTCACCCGCACGGAGTTAATGGCCTTTGTGTCTGGGCTCAAGGTCAT
>CAUVYP010000921.1:0-17500 GCA_963556195.1 Sepiola atlantica
GATAGCGGATCTCCTCCTCCGACCATCCCATCCGAAGCAGACCCCTTCACTAACTTCCGTCGGCTGCTTAAGAGCCCTGGGCCCCGGCTCGGCATCCGGAGAGAAATTTTGGTTCCTCCTACGGCGGGATTTCCATATCCGGCATTCCTAGGCCTCCCTTGCGACCTGTCTGTAGCCATATGGCTCCCCTCTTTGAAATAAGTGAGAAGAGCAGGCAGGTGAAAATCAAAAGGCGCCTCGGCTCTACACTTTAAGTGTCCTTCGAATCCAAATCGCGACTGACGATTCGACTTTTAGGCAGCCAACCGCAGGCTGGTGGACTTGCTGCGACCCTGTAACTTCTTCGAGCGCCTTAACCACCGTTATCACGAAAATGGTGACATCATCAGCAAATGTGAAAACCCTGACACGTCCTCCGTCAGATCCCATGCAAGACCCGTCTTCGCCGGCCCGTCCCATAATTTGCGGAGTAAGGGCTCCAATGCCAGTCCATAAAGCAGGGGCGACAGCGGACATCCCTGACGTACCGACCGAGAGACCACAAACGACTCCAAAAGAGGCGATACAGGATGGAAATCCACTTGCTGAAGTCCGTATTAAAACTGGCAGCCTCCAGGACAGAATCCAGGAAACGATGGTCGACCCTATTGAAAAGCCTGATCAGTGCGGCTTCCATGTCTTTTACACCCTCTATTATTGTGCGAATCAAATGCAGGCTGTTTTGAATCAATCTCTCTTTCACAGAAAACTCTGGTCCAGTCCCAGCGACAACGGTCTGCAAAAATCTTTAACTCTGTGTTGGGCCTAAAGCCTTCTCCACCATGCCGATCAATGTAACCTGTCCAATGATGGAGCCATGAGCAAAACCAATGGGCCGACCTGCTAGCCGCTCGGGCCGCCTCCAGATGGGGGCGAATCGACAAAGTCAGGGGGGAGGGCTCCTCCAAATGCTCTCGACGTGAGAGAACCTCTTCCAGGCTCTTAACTTTCTGAATATAGCTATCCGAGCGTCACGTCGGCGTTCAAGACTCTGTAAACTAGCTTTAACTAACTGACCATCGTATCACTCACTAGCCAAATGCAGTTAGGAAATGCCCCTACCAGCCACCACCCTGGTTAGCTTATTCTCTAAATGCTTTTTCTCCCTTTGCCTTATCTCAGGCGAGGCATTGGGCATACTTGACAACAAAGTGTCTAACCTTAGCCTTAGTTACCTGCTCCCCCGTTGGTAAGGCTCCCCAGAAGTCTTGTATCTCCAGTATGGAGATAGGCTTAGCACTTAAATTCAAACTGGCCATAATTTATGGGTCTGACCACTTTGACGTATGACAAGATAGAAAATCTGATGTAAGTACTCGAATAGGATGCGGTGATCGACATGGAATCTGTCGACGCATAAAGCCATCAAAGTCAGACAGGCTGTTTTAACACCGGCACGGCCCGCTATTACCCCCCGGGGTCGAGAGTTGCATACCCCATTAAGCATACTCGCTCTGGACTCTTGAGGTACCTCTCCAATTGCCGAAGAAAGGAAACCCTCTCTCCCGCAGGTGTGTTGGGCGGCGCATAAACCGCAACAATCCAAAATCGAGTGCACCGACATGCACATGCCGCAGACAGGTTGTCTCTCTGACCAGTACAGAAACTCCACTACTGTGGATAATGACAATCCCCACTGGAATCAAAGAGCCACCAGCATGCGAGCGGTTTTATGCCCCTTCATTCCATGTAGTCTGGTTCATAGACATGTGTCACAGACGCAGATCAGGATGCCTGAAGACTGCTGGATGTTACCAGTTAGCAAGCAGTTCGGGCGTAAGCCGCCCGTCTCGCACAATTCCTCCGACAGGTTAGTTTCTCTGTAAAAGGAGTGGGTGAGCTGACGTTTCAGAGTACAGTCTGCCCTGCTGTACAATCCTCATGCTGCGCATTCTTTTTTGATGCAAAAAAATAGGTTACAAATCAGTATGCAAAAAACTAACTTGTTTTTTAAACCCCCAGACTCATGTATTACTTACTGTACATATATATATTTATATATATATATATATATATATATATATATATATATATATATATATTTACACACAACCGAAGAAAAACAACCTAACCTGAGGAAAGGTGTGAGTGAATCCATATAACCATGTCTGCAATGAGAAGTGCAAGATTTACCCTCGAGAGTCTGCTTCCCCACACCAATGACCAGCGCCACCCCGCACGGGGTGCCCTTCCGTGCTGAGCAAGTCCGACCCTGATGAAGAAACCAAACCTTGGTGGGATGATGTAAAATTAGTTACCTCCCCTGTGTCATTCTGATAACACAGTGTTTGTGTCATTCTAATATAACGACTGAACTACTTATGAACCGAGTAAATTAGAGTTATCTCCCCTGTGTCATTAATATTATTATACGACTTTTCGCAGGCGAAATCGACAATGCTAATTTATGAATTTTGCTTTTTCGTTGAAAGTTAATTTTTTAATTATTTTTGCTCATTAAATTAGAAACCGAAATGCATCGATTACGAACACTTGAAAATCTATTTTATTTGCTTTAACAAAGATAAAGATTTATTTTTAAATTTTATTCCAATTAAAATCGTTAAAAAAAATTTTTTTTGTTTTTTTAAGGTTTAAAAAAGAGACCGAGAGAGAGGCTGTTCACGGTTCGAAAGGTAAGTTTCTTGACATTTTTAACGCCAGTTAACAGAACAACACGCAACAAACTGAATTTGTGAGTCTTTTTTTGTTAGCTGTCGTTAAAAATGTCCTAATTTTCGGTACCCCCCGCCCCCCCCCCCCAAAAAAAAATAATAAAAAGGAGAAGGGGACCCGAAGAATATGGTTTTAAAAAGTTCGTTTTATGTATGACAGGTGAAAAATGTGGAAGATTGAAAATGATATATACAGAAAAGGGAGGTAGGAAGGACCACATAGAATCACATAAAACAATGAGAGTGTGGTATCATAAAAACTAGTGTAGGGTTTTAGTTAAGGTATGAATGAAGTATGAACGAAATTAGGGTAAAGGCAACTTGAGACTTGGTGGGGAACCGATCTTAGTGGGTTCATTAGTATCGTATTTCGCGGGTGAGTGCATGCACCCGTGTTTTACGGCCGCTATGGATTCAGCAGATCGGACCTTTCCATGATCTGACGGAGCTGTCACTCCTCGGAAGGATGGACACAAGGTACCTGGGAAAAGACTTTGGATGATAACGCTTCTGTTGCCTTTTGGAGATTAGAAGGGTCGGGGTTAGGGGTTAGGCTTAGTTTTGGAGTAAATGAATAATGGTTGCACATTGTTGTGACTAAATATGTGATGAGTGGAATAAAATAATAAAATATCCGCGTTAATGGTTGTTGAGCGATCGAGGTGGAGTTCCCTCATCATCTAACGGAAATTGTAACTCTGGATTCAGGCCACCACTCCACATGGGTTATGTGATAATACTCATATATTGACCAGAGAGGCAAGAAACAATGCTCTATATGACCGCGTTGTGAATCTTCCTCTGATGGGATAGTCTTTTCAATAATTGATTATTTTTTGTAATCATTGCCAATTGTTGTCTATTTTGATTATTTTCTTTTTCATGTCGATCGCTACCCACAAGTACCAACAGTGGAGTGGATTCATCCTGCATCCGTATTCTGACAAGTTGGCCCGCTCAAGTTCAACGCGGATATCTGAAAGGTAAGAAGAGTTTGTTTCCACAACGGATAGAATTGACCCCTCAATAGATAGCGTCAGGGCCAGTAGAAAAAAATAGAGGGAAGTGGGAAATAAGGAGAATATATTGCAGAAATTAGTTATCTCTAATTTTTTTATATGAATTGGTTAAAAAAAAGACCCAGATGTCCAGGATGAGTGGGGCGGAAGAAGAATCCCCACAGGGAGAGGTTATTAATGGAGACCCCCAAAGAAGACATTCTGCCGTGTTTGGCGTGACATGAATGGGTTCTGAATATAGCTATCCGAGCGTCAACGTTCACGGCTTCATAAACTAGCTTTAACTAACTGACCATCGTATCACTCACTAGCCAAATGGTTGAGGTTCCCCCTGCAGCTTATTCTCTAAATGCTTTTTCTCCCTTTGCCTTTTTTTTGCGAGGTGTTGGGCATACTTGACAGTAAAGTGTCTAAACTTAGCCTTAGTTACCTTCTCCCCATTGGTAAGGCTCCCCGGAAGTCTTGTATCTCCAGTATGCAGATCCAGTATCCATCTAATCTAGGCTTAGCGCTTAAATTCAAACTGGCCATAATTAATTATTTTATGGTCTGACAAGATAGAAAATCTGATGTAAGTACTCGAATAGGATGCGGTGATCGACATGGAATCTACAGGCTGTTTTCACACCGGCACGACCCGCTATTACCCCCCCCCCCCCCCGACCTATTTTGGGGTCGAGAGTTGCATAAGGAAACCCTCTCCCCCAGGTGTGTTCAGCGCATAAACCGCAACAATCGAGCGCACCGACATGCACATGCTAGCCACCGCAGACAGGATGTCTCTGACCAGTACAGAGACTCCACTACTGTGGATAATGACAATCCCCACTGGAATCAAAGAGCCACCAGCATGCGAGCGGTTCTTATGCCCCCTCATTCCATGTAGTCTGGTTCATAGACGTGTGTCACAGATGCGGATCAGGACGCCTGAAGACTGGTGGATGTTACCAGTTAGCAAGAAGTTCGGGCGTAAGCCGCCCGTCTCGCACAATTCCTTTCCGGCGTAGTTTCTTTGTCCCTGCTGTATCCAAAATCAATCCTCACTCATGCTGCGCATTCATTTTTGATGCAAAAAAATAGGTTACAAATCAGTATGCAAAAACTAACTTGTTTTTTAACCCCCCAGACTCATGTATTACTTACTGTACATATTATATATATATATATATAAATATATATATATATATATATATATATATATATATATATATATATATTTTACACACAACCGAAGAAAAACAACCTAACCTGAGGAAAGGTGTGAGTGAATCAATATAACCATGTCTACAATGAAAAGAAGTGCAAGATTTACCCTCGAGAGTCTGCTTCCCCACACCATTGAGCAGCGCCACTCTGCACGGGGTGCCCTTCTATGCTGAGCAAGTTTGAAACCTTGGTGGGATGATGATGTATTAGAGTTACCTCCCCTGTGTCATTCTCCTCGATTGAATCTTAATAAAAAATAAATTATAAATAAAATTAATAAAAAACAATGTATTTCAAAAAAGAGAGATAAAAGATGAAAAAAAAACAAGTTTGTACATAAGGGTAAATTTTGTTTAGAAAATGTTTATTTCCATCCAAAAAAATTAAATCTGATGAATCTAAACAAAAATTTTAGTGAAAATTTCTCACTGACATTGTTCAGATGAATTAATACCACAGAATTGCAGGAACAAAAAATGCCACCTTTGTTTTTTCAATAATTGCTGCACATCTCAGCCACAACAAGTCTTCGATGTTTTCCGGATTCCTTGCCATAGTCTTGCCTTATCCTGCATACTGGAAAACTCCAGCAAATTGTTGGAATAGCTCACACTCTGGTCATTAACGGAGACCCCAAAAGAGACATTCTGCCGTGTTTGGCTGGATGCCGTTGCTAACTGGATGGAGAACGTCCCGCTTAGTTGAATTCCCCCTATGACGGTTTCCAGGATAGTAAATGTAACCTAAAATTAACCCTTTCCAATAATTTCAAAATGCTGGCGAATTGGTCGTCTGTTTCTCAGTAGTCACCTGTGTGTCATGAGTAAATTGCAGAAACATGTTGCAATTTGCAGTCGGTGTGCCACTTGTATAAATAACATCACACTGTTGCTGGAAACGGACTGCTTGCCACAATTTATTTCCTGCTTGAGAGAATTTGATGACATCCATTTTAACCTACACTAATCTTGTATACAAAACAAATATACATTGGCACACACCAAAGACTTCTGAACTGCATTCATTGGTTGATCATTGGAAAAAATTATTAACAAGAAAAAGCATACGAAACTACTTACAAACCGAAAATCAGTCCAAAAAATTCAAGAAGAGGGTGTGTACCACAAGGCAGTATCATTTCAACCACCCTCTTCAACATCAAAATAAACAATATCACAAAAAACTCTCAAACGACACCATTGACTCCCTATATGTAGATGATTGCTTAATTAGCTTCCGCTCCAAAAACATTCACACCTTAGAAAGAAAACTACAAAATAACATAAATAAAATCAACAAATAGCTTCAAATTCTCCAAAAACACACTTCTGCAATAACACAAACATCTGGGAATCAATCTTTGACAGGAAACTACACTCCATATAAATTACGTTAAAAAAAATGCAGCCAAACAGCTCCCGCGAGTCGTGAGCAGACACTTCTAAAAATATATAGAACTCTAATCTGCTCCAAAACGGATTTTGCTAACTTTATTTACCAATCTGCCAGAAAATTGTATTTAAAAACTGTAATAGTAATTTTGTGAATTGTGTTCCTTTAACCGTGCAACGCGTTTTTTTTTCCTTCTTTTTCCTCCGTCTTCTCCCAACGTATCCGATCTTCGTGACGTTCTCTACTCGACTGCCACCGATCCAAAAGACACCGCCTTTTATGTAGTCTTCTTGCTACACCTAATTTGCATAATGCAACCCTCTCAGTCTCGTAATTTAATGGGCGTGGGTTCGCGCCTCGGTGTTACGACTGTCTCCTTCCAAGCCGTCACTACACTCCCCCCTGATCTCATGATCACAACAAAGATGACACCTCGGTGGTCGTCTTTGCCGGGTGCTCCTTCGCAAAAGTGGGGCTTCTTCAGAGGCGTGGGCTTCTTCGGGGGTGTGGGACTCTTCAGGATTGCGGGCTTCTACTTTTGTCTCGGGTAAATCATCCGACTCCGTGTCGTCGTCAGTTATCAGACTCTCTGAAGATGTTGCGCTGTCAGAATCTTCCTCTAACGAGAGTATACTGTAGCGTGGGCGCAGGTCCTTCATGTCTGGGCATTCCATTCACCGCGACAGATTATGGACTGATTAGTTCTGTTACCCGACCTTGGCCAAAACTCGTGGTGCATCGATTCTCCGGTGACTTCACCCACACGCAGTCTCCAACCTGGTAAGGACCGTGTTCAGGACCTGCTAATGATGGCACCACGTCAACCCCTTTTACCCTCACTTCGTAACGGTAGATCGCATTGGTCAAATGTGACTCATCGTCTTTTGGTGTGACGTTATGCCAGTAGACAGCCTCTTGTATGGAGCAGCCGCAATCCGTTTTACGGTACGGTGGCACCGCTCTGCAATTCCGTTCCCGGCTGGGGCATATGCACAACGGAATCTCAGGTTCACGCCCCATTCATCTGCGAAAATCCTAAATTCCCTCCTGCGGAAAGGCTGTGTCGTTATCGGTGAGTAGTTCCCGCGGTGGGCCACGCTCAAAAAAGACAACTCTCAGTTGACCAATCACGCTTGCCGAGTCCTGTCGTGCCAACTGCCTCCACACAGAAAACCGTGACGGGCCACAATCTGTGATAGTTAGGAAATTAACCACCGTAATGTGTAATGTCCATCTCCAACCTCTGCCAATTGCTGCTCACCTCCAGTTTTCCCTTCTCCCAGTAGACCGGCGCTGGATCTATTGATTGGCATTCTACGCAGGTTTGTATAGCCGACTTAACCGTTGCTTTCGTCGTTGCAGGACTCTTCTGGCGAAATAAATTGTGCGTCGCACTCCTGGGTGTCCACTGCGTTTGTGAATATCCATGATCTGGGCCGCGTCCAGTTCATCTACGTGTACAGCACCTATCAGGGGCTCGGGCCCCTTTTCCCTTTTCATTGCGTCAAACCACCGCTGTGGCACGCGAGTCAGTTGGTCGGCCACGTTTTGAATCGATGCAACGAACGTTACGTCCACCGAGAGCTTGTACTCCATCACAAGCTCCTTGAGTGTGCTCAACCGTCTCCTAATTAGCATCTCACTGGCTGCCTTGGTGCGAACTCAGTGGTACACACATGCAGAGTCGGTCTTTATATGCACCTTGCTCTGCCACTGCAGAGCCAAGTTGATGCCCTTCAACACGGCGTCCAGTTCGGCTAAATTAATAATATGCTGGCCATCGTTCTCAGGTTGCAGCCAACAAGCATCCTCCAACACTGTCCCCTGTCTTTCCAATGCTAC
This sequence comes from Sepiola atlantica, assembly GCA_963556195.1. NCBI lineage: Eukaryota > Metazoa > Mollusca > Cephalopoda > Sepiida > Sepiolidae > Sepiola > Sepiola atlantica. The sequence goes on from CAUVYP010000921.1 coordinate 8,174, forward strand.
CCCAGTTGCTAGCGAGCTGGCATCGACCCATACATTCACTTCCCGGCCGTTCACGCACCAGTCTCCACAAGCTGGATCACTCCGCTTCACTGCATCCATAGTCTCGCATATCATATTCCGGAGGAGGGGGTCAGTCACTTTGTCATCCCAGCCTTTTGTGATCGAACTGGCTCTCTTAATCACTCCGCATGCCACCCGAAGCCATGCACACACCGGGAAGTGCCCAACAAGCCTTCCACATAAGGAGAACACAGTTCGTCGTGTGACGATGTCGGGAACTTCTTGAACTGTGTGTCCTCGCTTCCAGCGCAAGACACCGCGCTCCCTCCAGACCATTAATCCCAGCATGCATGTGCCGTCCCCCAACCGCTCCGGGTCCTTACATTCCAGTCCGAACCGAGCCAAATGTTCCCTGACACAAGACGCGGGCATAACATCTTCGTCGACCAGGATATCATCGATGTAAGCCGATGTTGCGCGGTCCATGGCTTCCTCCTGCGATAGAACCGTGCTGACGATGGCCTTCATGACAAGGGGAGCCACATTCAATCCAAAATCCTAGACGCGTCAGACAGTACCTCTTTCCATCGATCTCCACAGTCTGGTACGGCCACAGTGTCTCGTGGATTCGTACTTGGAAGTACGCTCTCCTGAGGTCCAGCAGAGACGCGTTAGCTCCTTTCTGGCGCCATTCACGCATCTTAGCAGCGCAAACATCAGCGTTTGCCGTGAATATGTCCACATGATCGTTAAGTTTGCGATAGTCCATCACTGGGCGCACCTTTGCCTTATTCCGCTGTACCACGGCCATCAACGGAATCAAACCCTTTGGAGGTCCCAGCCTTTCTTCCGGGTATGGCACGAGCCAACCCTTATTCATATCCACGTGCGGAGCTACGCAGCTCTTCAGGTGCGCAGTTATCTGCCCACTTCCACGCCGCGGTCCATGATCGTCTTTGACTGTCGAAAGTAGCAGTAAAGTCGGGTTCGTTGATGGAGATAGCCGCACACGTAGAAACTTTCCTGTCGCCGATCCGAACCGCTCCTGTCGGTCCCACAGTGACACCTCCCAACGCTTTAATCGCATCGATCCCCAATAATAGATCAAATCCCAGTGGTCTACCACGCACCACCAGAACATCTATCCTGACAGCATTGCCTTCATCTGTGGCAATGGTGACCGCACCACTGCCGCAGCATGCACCGGACGCGCCTCCAACGGCTACGATGTCCACCTTCGCCGTCTTCCAGGATCGGCATCTGCTCGCATCCACTATTGTTTGTGCACATCCCGTGTCAACTAACGCCGAACACTGCATCCCATCAACATGGATAATAACCTCCGGGAGCGCCCTGTTTACATCCTGGTGGGGGAGAAGGCTGGCGCTGATGCTTCGTCCCCTGGCTCGTTTCCCGAACAGTTCCGGGCCCAGTGTCCAACCTTGCCGCATTGGTAGCAACGTGTTTCACGTCTTCGGCAGTCTCTTGCTATGTGACCCATGCCGCTGCATCTGTAGCAGGTTATACCAGTGTTGTGGCAGCTCTTGGGAACTGCTGTTTTACTGCCAGGTGGATACACGGCTGCAATCACATGTTGGCTTTGGTCCCTAACTGTTGTTAGTACCCTTGCTCTCGCTATTAGGTCTCTCCCATGGTTAGAGTCTCAATGTTTGGCGCTTGTTGGAGTCCAATAGGCCTCAGGGAATCCCGTGACAAAACAAACCAGTTTGACAAACTTCTCAAGTCCGACGCCATCAAAACCTGCTAGTCCGACCAACCGTCTGATGTTATTGGCGTAAACATCCACCTGCTCGCCAGCCCATCTAACCATGGTCAACTTCCTATAGGCTGTGAATGCGCCGTCCGTAAACGCCTCCTTTAACCGGGCCTCTATCTGCTCTACGTCCAGTTGGTCGCTCTCGTCCATCTCCCTACTCATACCCCTCATCCTCATTCTAAATCTATAAATGGCGATTATGTATCTGTCTGTATTAATTTTTGATCACTCCGCCCCATTCCGAAATAACCCCAAACATCACGCGTCTTTCAAATTTTTACAATTTGTTCTAAATTTTTCAGATTTAAAATATTGTTTTGTTTTTTAAATCAATTAAATTAGATTGGAATATGATGAGGTTGAAAGTTGTATTTAAAAAAAAACAAATTCTTGTATAATAATACACTAGCATTTTTTCACTCTACAAGTGGTGATGTACCTTTTTTTGTTCTATTGTCTTTTTAGTTTTTGTATAAAACAAGAAATTTTTTTTTTTACTCAGCAAATGAAACAACTACACAAAGTTGTTGTAATATTGCAATTTGTCTTATAATTTTTCTCATATGACAGTTGCTGCCCGGAGGACAAATAAAGACCACACAAAAAGGTAAGAGTGTTCTCATTATGTCTCCCCAGCCTAGAATTTTTGTGTTGGGAGGGAGTTCAAAAAAGGACTCTGTAAGCACAAAATTTGCCAGGGAGGAGCAACGCATGATGATTATGACAGGTGGAAGGATGAAATGAGAAGGAGAGAGTAAGTGAAACTAGGGTAGTGTAATGAATGAATGGGAGTCAACATACAAAAAGGGCAGCATAGTAATAAAGTTATGAATGAAGATAGGGAAAGGCAACTTGAGACTTGGTGGGAAGCCGATCAAATTAGCGGGTTTGTCGTTGTTGTATTTCCTGGGTAAATGCACGTACCCGGGTTTATGCGGCAGCTACAGATTCAGCAGACGGTTCCTTTCCTTGATCTGACGAAGCTATCAGATCCTAGGAGGATGGATGCATGGTATCGGTTGAAGTTCTTTGGACTGATATACGCTTCTGTTGCCTTTAGGTCCGCACATTGTTGCAACTGAATATGTGTTGAGTGGAATATCCTCGTTAATTTAGAATGGTTGGCAACGCGAGGAAGACATTCATTAACAAGGGTGGAGAAGTGCCAGAAGATATTCAGGTTAACTGGTGGGAAATGTGCCTGGTCTCATCTGAGAAAGAATATGTGAGTCCTGATGGAGGGCGTTGATGTTGTCCCCCTTAGATCCCATCACATATGTTATATTATTCAATAAATGGGAGTAACTGTTTGTGTGTGACACGAATCGAAAATCCGGCTTCGGGAATAGCGAAAAATGTCGACCCCCCCCCCCCCCCCCCATCGTTACTTTCTACTACGATTGTGGCCTGACCAGCTCATTATCCAACTCCTTCAAGTGTTCTTCTCTATCGGTTCCCATAATTCTGCCCAATCACTCAAATTCGATCCCATTAGGGCTCGTTCCTCGAACTTCTCTTCTGCCGGGGATAAGCGATGGACACCTCGAACACTGAGCATCATATTGGGGGTCGGTTGGCTTTCCCTTTTTAAACAACTCAAGTACACACACAGTCTGTGTGACTGCCCACTATATAAAATTTTACAGGTGCAGGACCTGTTCGAATAAACTCTATCTGACTAGACCTTGCGACGGAAGAACTTTTGCTTGTCTTAGTAGGGGGGGTTGTAGGGACAGGGTTCAGGCAATTATTATATGATTGCACCTCTCTCCTATATTTTTATTACTGACGCCTGATCCATGGCCTGGTTCGAGGATGATCCCCCCCATCCATGTTCTTCCTTCGGCCAAAAGTTGAGGCTTCGTCATTGGAAGAAAAACCGTCACTGCAGGCAGGTCCAAATTCTCTATATTACTTTATGCAAGGTAGAAGCTCTCTACCTTCGCAGTGCTCTTACGTTTTTCGGGACCATTGTCGGTGACCCAACTTTTCAGGGGCATCCTCCGGCCAGCTGCTCCAGGGGGAATAGCCTAATCATTTACGTCATTAGTAGTTGATGGTTGGTTCATAGTCCGACATTTTTGGTGGGGTGTAAAATGTGACCCCATCCATCTCCCCTAAAAGTTCGCAGAGGAAGGCATTTGTGTTTTCGGTTTGAGACAGGCGGTTTACTCCCGTGCCCCGCCATCAGCCTAGATTGTCCGGCACCCCTAATAATGGGGGAGTCGGCTTCTCTTCTTCATCAAGTTACCACACACAGCCTGTGACTGCCTGTTACGTAAAATGGGACACAAGAAATTTTTGCTGTCTATGTATGGTACCAGTCTTCAAGAATTCTGGAGATAAGCACTGTGTGACACTGATCGAATTGGAAAATGCGGCTTGGAGAAGGACAAAAAATGTGGGCCCAGGAAGCAGGTTGAGCATTCGTCTGATGCTCTGCTCTCTCCACTCCACGATCACTCCCCATCCCTTTTTTTGTTGTGCAAAGCACGATCTTCCTTAGCTTGCAGAAAGGCAATCGTCTTTTCGATTTGCCCGTCTCTCACTACATTTTGTGAATTAAAAATTCGATCCGATCAGGGCTCATTCCTCAAACGTCTCTTCTGCCTGGGAGGTAAGCGATGGACACCACGAACTCTGAGCATCCCATCAGCTTCCCTTCACAGTTGTGACGTCCCGCTACTTAAATTTGACAGGTTACCCTTTCTGTACTTTGCTCATGCACCTAGCCGTTTAGCTTATTGGCCTCTTTTCCACCTTATCGGACACCTGCCCCTGTCTCCCACTTGTAAAATTGCACCTATTTTATACGGTAAAAAAAACATCACACCTCTCCACCATCCTCTGAGGGTAAGTCTCCCTCATCTTCCGGTCGGTTTAGCCAGTCCATTGTAGACTTCCAGGGCCTGCTTAGCTGGGAATGTCTGTGCCTAAATGACCATCCAATCAATCGGCAGTCACTGCCCGCTTGAGTTCGGGCTATCTTATCCTCGCTATGTCGGCCTGGGGTAGGTCTGGTCCAACATCAATTTGTTGCCCTCTGAAAACGGAACCCCCAAAAAACCTCTGTATAACTTCGAGCTTCCAATAAACGAAAATTCCTCAGATTTTCTCTCCTTTTTCCCGTTTTTTTCTTCCCTTTTTAGCAGATTCCCCCTCTCATTTAATTCCGTGTGGTTCGATGTCGCGAGAAGTAAGTCGAAACCACCTCCACCGCTCGATCATCACACTCTCCTTGATCTTCGGATCACACAAATGACAATGCGGGCGCAGTCTTTTTGTTTCGGTGGCTGAGGGGGGACCGGTTGAACTTTCTCTTCCATCTGCTGGCATACCACCGACATCCGAGGGAACCTGACCAGCCTCTGTCCTCAGAAAAAATCCTCTTCTTCCTCGTCAGAGAGAGGAAGTGATCCTACAAGAGCATAGATCCCTGACGTTACACATCCACATAGCCATTTAGTTCTCGATAGTCGAGTACTGGACTTTCTGTTTTGCACAGCCTTGGGATAGCCATTCGTCGTACGCACTCTGGGACTTCACCCATTTCCACGATGCAGTCCCCCCATCCGCACATTTACTTGTTCGTTCCCGCTCTCTAATCGCATCAATTCCAAGGAGATCGAATCCTAGCAACCGCCCTTCCACAACCAAAAATATCACCCCGACACTCACTTCTCTTTGCTTCCCTTTTAGCAGATAGATTCCCCCGCTCAGTTCAACCGCCACACCCTACAAGAGAGTAACACAACCCCACCTTGACAAACTGTCCTAGTCACATTTTGCCACCTCACTTTCTATATATTTTTGTAGGTTGGTGCTTCTCCACCTCTTCTAGTTTACAACCCCCCTTTAGATATCCTTCCACTGCTTGGAGACTGTATGTAAGATTGTATGTGAATTGTCCGCCATTGCTGCAACCGACTTTCACCCGCTTGTTTTTAACAATCTTTTTGTGTATTATATTATTTGAGCAGTGTAGTGTCACTGATGCGATATATATAGGTACAATGGGGACGTCAATTTTTTGTCCAGTTGGCTTCCAGCAGATATTTGTTTGAGGACTGTTCCTTGTCCAATTTAACCTCGTCAGATCTTCGATACTAGCCGGTCTTGTCCTTTATAACCCCCCTCCCCCCATATTTGATTTTGCTCTCGAAGCCAGTACCCCGATCTATGGTCAAGAGGGACCGGGACCACCAAGATGTCTTCCTCTTAGTGCTCGTTGTCAGCCTTTAGATTCCTTTTCCTCACGATAATGCACCGTGGGTGTTTTTTTTGCAGAGAAAAAAACTATTGTGATGGGGGGGGGGGGGTCATCATAGGGATGGTCCGGTCTTTTTTACAGGTAACGCGAGCAAAAAAATACATGATTAAAAAAAGAAAAGTACACAACTCCCCCAAAAGAGCAATTATCTGGTTTTTTGTCTTGTTTTTTTTTGTTTGTTTTATTATTGTTTCATTGTCACAGAGGCTGAAAAGATTCGTGCTGCCAATGGTAATGTTGTGCGTCAGTGGAGTTGTGTCTGAGAGGTAAAAAAAACTCATAATAAAAAATGTCAAACAATTGTGTCCGTTTTTTCATTGGGGGGTGGGGGGGAAACAATTTTTTTCCCAATTTGCCTGCACTCGATTTTTTTTTTCAGATACCGAGCTTGTTGTTTTCCAGTTTGCGCGGTCGGTACTTAATTTGTGTCCCCTCCAGACTAGTCAGAAATGTCAAATTTCATTATTCAAAAACTTTTTCAGATTTGAAGGGGGGGGGGGTATTTATTTTCTTTTTCAGATATATTATATATATATTAAAATATTTTCAACACTTGAGTTCTTTTTTTCCACATTTGAATATTTTATAACATTTATTTGTGTGTAAGTTAGAAAATTACCGAACACACTGATTTTTTTCCAGTTTTGCAAGAGAACTTGGAGATGGTTGGTGTTCCTCCATGAATATTTTTTCAATGGTCGATGTTCACTATTTTCTTTTTCAGATTGGTATAAAAAATAAAAAATCTTCACATTTTTTTTTTCAGAATATATGAAATTTTTTTCAGATGCGGGGGGGGGGGGGGTAACTGGGTCTGGATTCATATTTTTTCCCCAGTTTGTGCAGGGGTGTGCGAACAGTTTTTCCAGTGAGTCGGTTTTAATTCTCATAAAAAAATTATTGTTTTTTTGTTTTCACATTTGAATGTTTTTTAACATTTCTCTGTTTGTACCAATCTTTTTTTTTGGGGGGTGGGGGGACCAAAAGAAACGATTAGTGGGTGTGTACGAGTCATTTTTTTTTTTGCAACTCGATTTTTTTTTTCAGATATAGGTCATATGGTGGGGGGGGGGGGGCTTTCAAAAGTAATTTCTCCAAGAAAATCACCAACAAAATTACCGAACTGTCGAGTCATTTTTTAACTTTTTGAATAGGGGAGGAGGGTTTTGAAACAGTATTATTTTTTTTCAGATATTTTTGAGTGCTTTTTTCCACATTTTAATATTTTTGAACCAATTTTGTGTACCAATTTTTTTTTTTGTATCGGTTAGAAAAAATTACCGATGACACAAAGAATTAGAGATGGTTGTTTTTTTTCAAACACCGCAAGTTTTTTTTTTTTCTTTAAAAGATTGGTAGCAAAGAAAGAAAATCTTCACATTGGGGGTGTACCACCACCCAAATTAGTCGGTGTACATTTTTTTCTTTTTCAGATATAATAAAGGCGAATATTGAGTGCTTTTTTTTTTAACTAACATTTTTGTGTGGGTTGTCTCGGTTAGAAAATACCGATTTTTTTTCCAGTTTTTGCGTAAATGAGAAAAATTGGGGAGATGGTGTTTTTTTTCAAAAGCCAATCCAAATATTCAGATTTGAATGTTTTTTCTTTTTCAGATTGGTAGCTTTTTATTTTATTGGGTGTGGGTGGGGGGGCGTACTGTTCCCCCCAGTTTAACCTAATAGTAGGTAGGTTCGTTTTCAGAATACCAAAGGGGGGGGGGCGGCCAACAACACGGAGTCATTTTTTTTGTTTCAGGGGGGGGGGGGGGACAAAATTACCGAACACGATTCATTTTTTTTTCCATTTTGCACAAAATGTCACTCACTTTTGTTTATTTTTTTTTCAGATTGGGGGGGGGGGGGGAACCAAGCGCAATTCTCCAAGAATGACAAAAAACAACTTGAGTCCCGTCCGAGTAACCGGTCTGCACATTTTTTATACAATTTTTCTTTTAAAATTTTTTTTTTTTTAGGGGCGTTGTGCAATTTCTGGGAACAAAAAGAGAAAAAAATACCGAAATTTTGCGCTGGTTAAATTTTCTCGGCGGCGAGTGTGATTTGGGAGTGGACTTCAAGATTGACTTTGAAAATTTTTTAACATTTTTTTCTAAGCCAGGTTGGGGGGGGGGGGCGAAAAAAAATTTTTTGTAGGGGGGGGGAAATTCCTTCCACCCCATGGCCTTCTACTACAGGCCGGGTAAAAAGCACGACCCAATCAATATGTAATAATTTGTCATCAAGTGTGATTAGTGCGAAGTGTACACAATAATTTTACAAATTTGTGTGCTGATACTGACACCCATGATTTTGCGCCAGCAGTTAGTTACCTGCTGCATTTCTAACAATCAAAACAGTTCATCCAGTCTTGTCATTTTTTTTTACTGGAAGTATTCCGATGTTTATGATTAAAATATTTGAAAACTTAACGTATGCAAGTATACGCACACACATTTCTTCCCAGAATAACTGTTACCTTAGTAACTTGAAAATTGAACAAGAGAAAAACAGACAACATATAGAAGTTATGTCACCACGCACGAATAGTTGGCAAAAAAAGTTTACGAGTCGGAAATGCTTGTTGTCCGAGCATTCGAATATTTTGCCACATCGGTCTCCTTATAACAAACTCCGAGATCATTACAAATTACCCAGCATGACTCAAAGGTAGATGATCTGAATTTTCTTGGTGATACCAAGGGGGAAACATATTTTGGTGGTGCCAAAGATTCTGGAGAGGCATTAGCAAAAACTGTATCAAATGTTTACATGGACAAGATGATCCCAGTTGCCAAACTAAACTCGGAATTTTTGTTTCAGAATGTTAGAAATGTTGCTGATTTTGTCGATCATTCTAAAGGTCATTTGTGTGACAATAATCGGACTAATCAAGCTTTATTCAAGAAATTTGATACTGTTGAAAAAGCCTTGGGTTACTAAAAATGGTATATACTGTCTTTTCGATTATGTACATATATTTAAAAGTATTTGTTCAGAATTGCTGTTTTATTCTGATCAAAATAAATGGTAAAACAACTTTTTGCGCATGAAAAAAATCAATTTGTTGCGGTTCTTCCAAAAACCATTTGAGAGAAGAAGTTTTGAAATTTTGGAAAATAGTGAGAGAAGCAAGGGAAGAGAATTGATGTTTGCAGACATTCTTGGAGGACTGACTACCATACAAAAAATGTTATTCCGGAATTCCATATTCAAACAAAATTACTTCTTCGCTGTTGGATGAATTGGCATACGAAACATTTATCTCCAAAGATAAATGTCGCTT
>CAUVYP010000921.1:30000-33765 GCA_963556195.1 Sepiola atlantica
GTTAGGGTTAGGGTTAGGGTTAGGGTTAGGGTTAGGGTTAGGGTTAGGGTTAGGGTTAGGGTTAGGGTTAGGTTAGGGTTAGGGTTAGGGTTAGGGTTAGGGTTAGGGTTAGGGTTAGGTTAGGGTTAGGGTTAGGGTTAGGGTTAGGGTTAGGGTTAGGGTTAGGGTTAGGGTTAGGGTTAGGGTTAGGGTTAGGGTTAGGGTTAGGGTTAGGGTTAGGGTTAGGGTTAGGGTTAGGGTTAGGGTTAGGGTTAGGGTTAGGGTTAGGGTTAGGGTTAGGGTTAGGGTTAGGGTTAGGGTTAGGGTTAGGTTAGGGTTAGGGTTAGGGTTAGGGTTAGGGTTAGGGTTAGGGTTAGGGTTAGGGTTAGGGTTAGGGTTAGGGTTAGGGTTAGGGTTAGGGTTAGGGTTAGGGTTAGGGTTAGGGTTAGGGTTAGGGTTAGGGTTAGGGTTAGGGTTAGGGTTAGGGTTAGGGTTAGGGTTAGGGTTAGGGTTAGGGTTAGGGTTAGGGTTAGGGTTAGGGTTAGGGTTAGGGTTAGGGTTAGGGTTAGGGTTAGGGTTAGGGTTAGGGTTAGGGTTAGGGTTAGGGTTAGGGTTAGGGTTAGGGTTAGGGTTAGGGTTAGGTTAGGGTTAGGGTTAGGGTTAGGGTTAGGGTTAGGGTTAGGGTTAGGGTTAGGTTAGGGTTAGGGTTAGGGTTAGGGTTAGGGTTAGGGTTAGGGTTAGGGTTAGGGTTAGGGTTAGGGTTAGGGTTAGGGTTAGGGTTAGGGTTAGGGTTAGGGTTAGGGTTAGGGTTAGGGTTAGGGTTAGGGTTAGGGTTAGGGTTAGGGTTAGGGTTAGGGTTAGGGTTAGGGTTAGGGTTAGGGTTAGGGTTAGGGTTAGGTTAGGGTTAGGGTTAGGGTTAGGGTTAGGGTTAGGGTTAGGGTTAGGGTTAGGGTTAGGGTTAGGGTTAGGGTTAGGGTTAGGGTTAGGGTTAGGGTTAGGGTTAGGGTTAGGGTTAGGGTTAGGGTTAGGGTTAGGGTTAGGGTTAGGGTTAGGGTTAGGGTTAGGGTTAGGGTTAGGGTTAGGGTTAGGGTTAGGGTTAGGGTTAGGGTTAGGGTTAGGGTTAGGGTTAGGGTTAGGGTTAGGGTTAGGGTTAGGGTTAGGGTTAGGGTTAGGGTTAGGGTTAGGGTTAGGGTTAGGGTTAGGGTTAGGGTTAGGGTTAGGGTTAGGGTTAGGGTTAGGGTTAGGGTTAGGGTTAGGGTTAGGGTTAGGGTTAGGGTTAGGGTTAGGGTTAGGGTTAGGTTAGGGTTAGGGTTAGGGTTAGGGTTAGGGTTAGGGTTAGGGTTAGGGTTAGGGTTAGGGTTAGGGTTAGGGTTAGGGTTAGGGTTAGGGTTAGGGTTAGGGTTAGGGTTAGGGTTAGGGTTAGGGTTAGGGTTAGGGTTAGGGTTAGGGTTAGGGTTAGGGTTAGGGTTAGGGTTAGGGTTAGGGTTAGGGTTAGGGTTAGGGTTAGGGTTAGGGTTAGGGTTAGGGTTAGGGTTAGGGTTAGGGTTAGGTTAGGGTTAGGGTTAGGGTTAGGGTTAGGGTTAGGGTTAGGGTTAGGGTTAGGGTTAGGGTTAGGGTTAGGGTTAGGGTTAGGGTTAGGGTTAGGGTTAGGGTTAGGGTTAGGGTTAGGGTTAGGGTTAGGGTTAGGGTTAGGGTTAGGGTTAGGGTTAGGGTTAGGGTTAGGGTTAGGGTTAGGGTTAGGGTTAGGGTTAGGGTTAGGGTTAGGGTTAGGGTTAGGGTTAGGGTTAGGGTTAGGGTTAGGGTTAGGGTTAGGGTTAGGGTTAGGGTTAGGGTTAGGGTTAGGGTTAGGGTTAGGGTTAGGGTTAGGGTTAGGGTTAGGGTTAGGTTGGTTAGGGTTAGGGTTAGGGTTAGGGTTAGGGTTAGGGTTAGGGTTAGGGTTAGGGTTAGGGTTAGGGTTAGGGTTAGGGTTAGGGTTAGGGTTAGGGTTAGGGTTAGGGTTAGGGTTAGGGTTAGGGTTAGGGTTAGGGTTAGGGTTAGGGTTAGGGTTAGGGTTAGGGTTAGGGTTAGGGTTAGGGTTAGGGTTAGGGTTAGGGTTAGGGTTAGGGTTAGGGTTAGGGTTAGGGTTAGGGTTAGGGTTAGGGTTAGGGTTAGGGTTAGGGTTAGGGTTAGGGTTAGGGTTAGGGTTAGGGTTAGGGTTAGGGTTAGGGTTAGGGTTAGGGTTAGGGTTAGGGTTAGGGTTAGGGTTAGGGTTAGGGTTAGGGTTAGGGTTAGGGTTAGGGTTAGGGTTAGGGTTAGGTTAGGGTTAGGGTTAGGGTTAGGGTTAGGGTTAGGGTTAGGGTTAGGGTTAGGGTTAGGTTAGGGTTAGGGTTAGGGTTAGGGTTAGGGTTAGGGTTAGGGTTAGGGTTAGGGTTAGGGTTAGGGTTAGGGTTAGGGTTAGGGTTAGGGTTAGGGTTAGGGTTAGGGTTAGGGTTAGGGTTAGGGTTAGGGTTAGGGTTAGGGTTAGGGTTAGGGTTAGGGTTAGGGTTAGGGTTAGGGTTAGGGTTAGGGTTAGGGTTAGGGTTAGGGTTAGGGTTAGGGTTAGGGTTAGGGTTAGGGTTAGGGTTAGGGTTAGGGTTAGGGTTAGGGTTAGGGTTAGGGTTAGGGTTAGGGTTAGGGTTAGGGTTAGGGTTAGGGTTAGGGTTAGGTTAGGGTTAGGGTTAGGGTTAGGGTTAGGGTTAGGGTTAGGGTTAGGGTTAGGGTTAGGGTTAGGGTTAGGGTTAGGGTTAGGGTTAGGGTTAGGGTTAGGGTTAGGGTTAGGGTTAGGGTTAGGGTTAGGGTTAGGGTTAGGGTTAGGGTTAGGGTTAGGGTTAGGGTTAGGGTTAGGGTTAGGGTTAGGGTTAGGGTTAGGGTTAGGGTTAGGGTTAGGGTTAGGGTTAGGGTTAGGGTTAGGGTTAGGGTTAGGGTTAGGTTAGGGTTAGGGTTAGGGTTAGGGTTAGGGTTAGGGGTTAGGGTTAGGGTTAGGGTTAGGGTTAGGGTTAGGGTTAGGGTTAGGGTTAGGGTTAGGGTTAGGGTTAGGGTTAGGGTTAGGGTTAGGGTTAGGGTTAGGGTTAGGGTTAGGGTTAGGGTTAGGGTTAGGGTTAGGGTTAGGGTTAGGGTTAGGGTTAGGGTTAGGGTTAGGGTTAGGGTTAGGGTTAGGGTTAGGGTTAGGGTTAGGGTTAGGGTTAGGGTTAGGGTTAGGGTTAGGGTTAGGGTTAGGGTTAGGGTTAGGGTTAGGGTTAGGGTTAGGGTTAGGGTTAGGGTTAGGGTTAGGGTTAGGGTTAGGGTTAGGGTTAGGGTTAGGGTTAGGGTTAGGGTTAGGGTTAGGGTTAGGGTTAGGTTAGGGTTAGGGTTAGGGTTAGGGTTAGGGTTAGGGTTAGGGTTAGGGTTAGGGTTAGGGTTAGGGTTAGGGTTAGGGTTAGGGTTAGGGTTAGGGTTAGGTTAGGGTTAGGGTTAGGGTTAGGGTTAGGTTAGGGTTAGGGTTAGGGTTAGGGTTAGGGTTAGGGTTAGGGTTAGGGTTAGGGTTAGGGTTAGGGTTAGGGTTAGGGTTAGGGTTAGGGTTAGGGTTAGGGTTAGGGTTAGGGTTAGGGTTAGGGTTAGGGTTAGGGTTAGGGTTAGGGTTAGGGTTAGGGTTAGGGTTAGGGTTAGGGTTAGGGTTAGGGTTAGGGTTAGGTTAGGGTTAGGGTTAGGGTTAGGGTTAGGGTTAGGGTTAGGGTTAGGGTTAGGGTTAGGTTAGGGTTAGGGTTAGGGTTAGGGTTAGGGTTAGGGTTA
>CAUVYP010000922.1:0-27500 GCA_963556195.1 Sepiola atlantica
CAGACAATTGGACTCAATGAATTTTGTTTACAGTAGGATGTAAATATCTAAACTTACAGATTTTGAAAGTTTAGAACCAGACAATTGGACTCAATGAATTTTGTTTACAGTAGGATGTAAATATCTAAACTTACAGATTTTGAAAGTTTAGAACCAGACAATTGGACTCAATGAATTTTGTTTACAGTAGGATGTAAATATCTAAACTTACAGATTTTGAAAGTTTAGAACCAGACAATTGGACTCAATGAATTTTGTTTACAGTAGGATGTAAATATCTAAACTTACAGATTTTGAAAGTTTAGAACCAGACAATTGGACTCAATGAATTTTGTTTACAGTAGGATGTAAATATCTAAACTTACAGATTTTGAAAGTTTAGAACCAGACAATTGGACTCAATGAATTTTGTTTACAGTAGGATGTAAATATCTAAACTTACAGATTTTGAAAGTTTAGAACCAGACAATTGGACTCAATGAATTTTGTTTACAGTAGGATGTAAATATCTAAACTTACAGATTTTGAAAGTTTAGAACCAGACAATTGGACTCAATGAATTTTGTTTACAGTAGGATGTAAATATCTAAACTTACAGATTTTGAAAGTTTAGAACCAGACAATTGGACTCAATGAATTTTGTTTACAGTAGGATGTAAATATCTAAACTTACAGATTTTGAAAGTTTAGAACCAGACAATTGGACTCAATGAATTTTGTTTACAGTAGGATGTAAATATCTAAACTTACAGATTTTGAAAGTTTAGAACCAGACAATTGGACTCAATGAATTTTGTTTACAGTAGGATGTAAATATCTAAACTTACAGATTTTGAAAGTTTAGAACCAGACAATTGGACTCAATGAATTTTGTTTACAGTAGGATGTAAATATCTAAACTTACAGATTTTGAAAGTTTAGAACCAGACAATTGGACTCAATGAATTTTGTTTACAGTAGGATGTAAATATCTAAACTTACAGATTTTGAAAGTTTAGAACCAGACAATTGGACTCAATGAATTTTGTTTACAGTAGGATGTAAATATCTAAACTTACAGATTTTGAAAGTTTAGAACCAGACAATTGGACTCAATGAATTTTGTTTACAGTAGGATGTAAATATCTAAACTTACAGATTTTGAAAGTTTAGAACCAGACAATTGGACTCAATGAATTTTGTTTACAGTAGGATGTAAATATCTAAACTTACAGATTTTGAAAGTTTAGAACCAGACAATTGGACTCAATGAATTTTGTTTACAGTAGGATGTAAATATCTAAACTTACAGATTTTGAAAGTTTAGAACCAGACAATTGGACTCAATGAATTTTGTTTACAGTAGGATGTAAATATCTAAACTTACAGATTTTGAAAGTTTAGAACCAGACAATTGGACTCAATGAATTTTGTTTACAGTAGGATGTAAATATCTAAACTTACAGATTTTGAAAGTTTAGAACCAGACAATTGGACTCAATGAATTTTGTTTACAGTAGGATGTAAATATCTAAACTTACAGATTTTGAAAGTTTAGAACCAGACAATTGGACTCAATGAATTTTGTTTACAGTAGGATGTAAATATCTAAACTTACAGATTTTGAAAGTTTAGAACCAGACAATTGGACTCAATGAATTTTGTTTACAGTAGGATGTAAATATCTAAACTTACAGATTTTGAAAGTTTAGAACCAGACAATTGGACTCAATGAATTTTGTTTACAGTAGGATGTAAATATCTAAACTTACAGATTTTGAAAGTTTAGAACCAGACAATTGGACTCAATGAATTTTGTTTACAGTAGGATGTAAATATCTAAACTTACAGATTTTGAAAGTTTAGAACCAGACAATTGGACTCAATGAATTTTGTTTACAGTAGGATGTAAATATCTAAACTTACAGATTTTGAAAGTTTAGAACCAGACAATTGGACTCAATGAATTTTGTTTACAGTAGGATGTAAATATCTAAACTTACAGATTTTGAAAGTTTAGAACCAGACAATTGGACTCAATGAATTTTGTTTACAGTAGGATGTAAATATCTAAACTTACAGATTTTGAAAGTTTAGAACCAGACAATTGGACTCAATGAATTTTGTTTACAGTAGGATGTAAATATCTAAACTTACAGATTTTGAAAGTTTAGAACCAGACAATTGGACTCAATGAATTTTGTTTACAGTAGGATGTAAATATCTAAACTTACAGATTTTGAAAGTTTAGAACCAGACAATTGGACTCAATGAATTTTGTTTACAGTAGGATGTAAATATCTAAACTTACAGATTTTGAAAGTTTAGAACCAGACAATTGGACTCAATGAATTTTGTTTACAGTAGGATGTAAATATCTAAACTTACAGATTTTGAAAGTTTAGAACCAGACAATTGGACTCAATGAATTTTGTTTACAGTAGGATGTAAATATCTAAACTTACAGATTTTGAAAGTTTAGAACCAGACAATTGGACTCAATGAATTTTGTTTACAGTAGGATGTTAATATCTAAACTTACAGATTTTGAAAGTTTAGAACCAGACAATTGGACTCAATGAATTTTGTTTACAGTAGGATGTAAATATCTAAACTTACAGATTTTGAAAGTTTAGAACCAGACAATTGGACTCAATGAATTTTGTTTACAGTAGGATGTAAATATCTAAACTTACAGATTTTGAAATTTTGTTTACAGTAGGATGTAAATATCTAAACTTACAGATTTTGAAATTTTGTTTACAGTAGGATGTAAATATCTAAACTTACAGATTTTGAAATTTTGTTTACAGTAGGATGTAAATATCTAAACTTACAGATTTTGAAATTTTGTTTACAGTAGGATGTAAATATCTAAACTTACAGATTTTGAAATTTTGTTTACAGTAGGATGTAAATATCTAAACTTACAGATTTTGAAATTTTGTTTACAGTAGGATGTAAATATCTAAACTTACAGATTTTGAAATTTTGTTTACAGTAGGATGTAAATATCTAAACTTACAGATTTTGAAATTTTGTTTACAGTAGGATGTAAATATCTAAACTTACAGATTTTGAAAGTTTAGAACCAGACAATTGGACTCAATGAATTTTGTTTACAGTAGGATGTAAATATCTAAACTTACAGATTTTAAAATTTTGTTTACAGTAGGATGTAAATATCTAAACTTACAGATTTTGAAATTTTGTTTACAGTAGGATGTAAATATCTAAACTTACAGATTTTGAAATTTTGTTTACAGTAGGATGTAAATATCTAAACTTACAGATTTTCAAATTTTGTTTACAGTAGGATGTAAATATCTAAACTTACAGATTTTGAAATTTTGTTTACAGTAGGATGTAAATATCTAAACTTACAGATTTTGAAATTTTGTTTACAGTAGGATGTAAATATCTAAACTTACAGATTTTGAAATTTTGTTTACAGTAGGATGTAAATATCTAAACTTACAGATTTTGAAATTTTGTTTACAGTAGGATGTAAATATCTAAACTTACAGATTTTGAAATTTTGTTTACAGTAGGATGTAAATATCTAAACTTACAGATTTTGAAATTTTGTTTACAGTAGGATGTAAATATCTAAACTTACAGATTTTGAAATTTTGTTTACAGTAGGATGTAAATATCTAAACTTACAGATTTTGAAATTTTGTTTACAGTAGGATGTAAATATCTAAACTTACAGATTTTGAAATTTTGTTTACAGTAAGATGTAAATATCTAAACTTACAGATTTTGAAATTTTGTTTACAGTAAGATGTAAATATCTAAACTTACAGATTTTGAAATTTTGTTTACAGTAAGATGTAAATATCTAAACTTACAGATTTTGAAATTTTGTTTACAGTAAGATGTAAATATCTAAACTTACAGATTTTGAAATTTTGTTTACAGTAAGATGTAAATATCTAAACTTACAGATTTTGAAATTTTGTTTACAGTAAGATGTAAATATCTAAACTTACAGATTTTGAAATTTTGTTTACAGTAAGATGTAAATATCTAAACTTACAGATTTTGAAATTTTGTTTACAGTAAGATGTAAATATCTAAACTTACAGATTTTGAAATTTTGTTTACAGTAAGATGTAAATATCTAAACTTACAGATTTTGAAATTTTGTTTACAGTAAGATGTAAATATCTAAACTTACAGATTTTGAAATTTTGTTTACAGTAAGATGTAAATATCTAAACTTACAGATTTTGAAATTTTGTTTACAGTAAGATGTAAATATCTAAACTTACAGATTTTGAAATTTTGTTTACAGTAAGATGTAAATATCTAAACTTACAGATTTTGAAAGTTTAGAACCAGACAATTGGACTCAATGAATTTTGTTTACAGTAGGATGTAAATATCTAAACTTACAGATTTTGAAAGTTTAGAACCAGACAATTGGACTCAATGAATTTTGTTTACAGTAGGATGTAAATATCTAAACTTACAGATTTTGAAAGTTTAGAACCAGACAATTGGACTCAATGAATTTTGTTTACAGTAGGATGTAAATATCTAAACTTACAGATTTTGAAAGTTTAGAACCAGACAATTGGACTCAATGAATTTTGTTTACAGTAGGATGTAAATATCTAAACTTACAGATTTTGAAAGTTTAGAACCAGATAATTGGACTCAATGAATTTTGTTTACAGTAGGATGTAAATATCTAAACTTACAGATTTTGAAAGTTTAGAACCAGACAATTGGACTCAATGAATTTTGTTTACAGTAAGATGTAAATATCTAAACTTACAGATTTTGAAAGTTTAGAACCAGACAATTGGACTCAATGAATTTTGTTTACAGTAGGATGTAAATATCTAAACTTACAGATTTTGAAAGTTTAGAACCAGACAATTGGACTCAATGAATTTTGTTTACAGTAGGATGTAAATATCTAAACTTACAGATTTTGAAAGTTTAGAACCAGACAATTGGACTCAATGAATTTTGTTTACAGTAGGATGTAAATATCTAAACTTACAGATTTTGAAATTTTGTTTACAGTAGGATGTAAATATCTAAACTTACAGATTTTGAAATTTTGTTTACAGTAGGATGTAAATATCTAAACTTACAGATTTTGAAATTTTGTTTACAGTAGGATGTAAATATCTAAACTTACAGATTTTGAAATTTTGTTTACAGTAGGATGTAAATATCTAAACTTACAGATTTTGAAATTTTGTTTACAGTAGGATGTAAATATCTAAACTTACAGATTTTGAAATTTTGTTTACAGTAGGATGTAAATATCTAAACTTACAGATTTTGAAATTTTGTTTACAGTAGGATGTAAATATCTAAACTTACAGATTTTGAAATTTTGTTTACAGTAGGATGTAAATATCTAAACTTACAGATTTTGAAATTTTGTTTACAGTAGGATGTAAATATCTAAACTTACAGATTTTGAAATTTTGTTTACAGTAAGATGTAAATATCTAAACTTACAGATTTTGAAATTTTGTTTACAGTAAGATGTAAATATCTAAACTTACAGATTTTGAAATTTTGTTTACAGTAAGATGTAAATATCTAAACTTACAGATTTTGAAATTTTGTTTACAGTAAGATGTAAATATCTAAACTTACAGATTTTGAAATTTTGTTTACAGTAAGATGTAAATATCTAAACTTACAGATTTTGAAATTTTGTTTACAGTAAGATGTAAATATCTAAACTTACAGATTTTGAAATTTTGTTTACAGTAAGATGTAAATATCTAAACTTACAGATTTTGAAATTTTGTTTACAGTAAGATGTAAATATCTAAACTTACAGATTTTGAAATTTTGTTTACAGTAAGATGTAAATATCTAAACTTACAGATTTTGACATTTTGTTTACAGTAAGATGTAAATATCTAAACTTACAGATTTTGAAATTTTGTTTACAGTAAGATGTAAATATCTAAACTTACAGATTTTGAAATTTTGTTTACAGTAAGATGTAAATATCTAAACTTACAGATTTTGAAATTTTGTTTACAGTAAGATGTAAATATCTAAACTTACAGATTTTGAAAGTTTAGAACCAGACAATTGGACTCAATGAATTTTGTTTACAGTAGGATGTAAATATCTAAACTTACAGATTTTGAAAGTTTAGAACCAGACAATTGGACTCAATGAATTTTGTTTACAGTAGGATGTAAATATCTAAACTTACAGATTTTGAAAGTTTAGAACCAGACAATTGGACTCAATGAATTTTGTTTACAGTAGGATGTAAATATCTAAACTTACAGATTTTGAAAGTTTAGAACCAGACAATTGGACTCAATGAATTTTGTTTACAGTAGGATGTAAATATCTAAACTTACAGATTTTGAAAGTTTAGAACCAGACAATTGGACTCAATGAATTTTGTTTACAGTAGGATGTAAATATCTAAACTTACAGATTTTGAAAGTTTAGAACCAGACAATTGGACTCAATGAATTTTGTTTACAGTAAGATGTAAATATCTAAACTTACAGATTTTGAAAGTTTAGAACCAGACAATTGGACTCAATGAATTTTGTTTACAGTAGGATGTAAATATCTAAACTTACAGATTTTGAAAGTTTAGAACCAGACAATTGGACTCAATGAATTTTGTTTACAGTAGGATGTAAATATCTAAACTTACAGATTTTGAAAGTTTAGAACCAGACAATTGGACTCAATGAATTTTGTTTACAGTAGGATGTAAATATCTAAACTTACAGATTTTGAAAGTTTAGAACCAGACAATTGGACTCAATGAATTTTGTTTACAGTAGGATGTAAATATCTAAACTTACAGATTTTGAAAGTTTAAAACCAGACAATTGGACTCAATGAATTTTGTTTACAGTAGGATGTAAATATCTAAACTTACAGATTTTGAAAGTTTAGAACCAGACAATTGGACTCAATGAATTTTGTTTACAGTAGGATGTAAATATCTAAACTTACAGATTTTGAAATTTTGTTTACAGTAGGATGTAAATATCTAAACTTACAGATTTTGAAATTTTGTTTACAGTAGGATGTAAATATCTAAACTTACAGATTTTGAAATTTTGTTTACAGTAGGATGTAAATATCTAAACTTACAGATTTTGAAATTTTGTTTACAGTAGGATGTAAATATCTAAACTTACAGATTTTGAAATTTTGTTTACAGTAGGATGTAAATATCTAAACTTACAGATTTTGAAATTTTGTTTACAGTAGGATGTAAATATCTAAACTTACAGATTTTGAAATTTTGTTTACAGTAGGATGTAAATATCTAAACTTACAGATTTTGAAATTTTGTTTACAGTAGGATGTAAATATCTAAACTTACAGATTTTGAAATTTTGTTTACAGTAGGATGTAAATATCTAAACTTACAGATTTTGAAATTTTGTTTACAGTAAGATGTAAATATCTAAACTTACAGATTTTGAAATTTTGTTTACAGTAAGATGTAAATATCTAAACTTACAGATTTTGAAATTTTGTTTACAGTAAGATGTAAATATCTAAACTTACAGATTTTGAAATTTTGTTTACAGTAAGATGTAAATATCTAAACTTACAGATTTTGAAATTTTGTTTACAGTAAGATGTAAATATCTAAACTTACAGATTTTGAAATTTTGTTTACAGTAAGATGTAAATATCTAAACTTACAGATTTTGAAATTTTGTTTACAGTAAGATGTAAATATCTAAACTTACAGATTTTGAAATTTTGTTTACAGTAAGATGTAAATATCTAAACTTACAGATTTTGAAATTTTGTTTACAGTAAGATGTAAATATCTAAACTTACAGATTTTGACATTTTGTTTACAGTAAGATGTAAATATCTAAACTTACAGATTTTGAAATTTTGTTTACAGTAAGATGTAAATATCTAAACTTACAGATTTTGAAATTTTGTTTACAGTAAGATGTAAATATCTAAACTTACAGATTTTGAAATTTTGTTTACAGTAAGATGTAAATATCTAAACTTACAGATTTTGAAAGTTTAGAACCAGACAATTGGACTCAATGAATTTTGTTTACAGTAGGATGTAAATATCTAAACTTACAGATTTTGAAAGTTTAGAACCAGACAATTGGACTCAATGAATTTTGTTTACAGTAGTATGTAAATATCTAAACTTACAGATTTTGAAAGTTTAGAACCAGACAATTGGACTCAATGAATTTTGTTTACAGTAGGATGTAAATATCTAAACTTACAGATTTTGAAAGTTTAGAACCAGACAATTGGACTCAATGAATTTTGTTTACAGTAAGATGTAAATATCTAAACTTACAGATTTTGAAAGTTTAGAACCAGACAATTGGACTCAATGAATTTTGTTTACAGTAGGATGTAAATATCTAAACTTACAGATTTTGAAAGTTTAGAACCAGACAATTGGACTCAATGAATTTTGTTTACAGTAGGATGTAAATATCTAAACTTACAGATTTTGAAAGTTTAGAACCAGACAATTGGACTCAATGAATTTTGTTTACAGTAGGATGTAAATATCTAAACTTACAGATTTTGAAAGTTTAGAACCAGACAATTGGACTCAATGAATTTTGTTTACAGTAGGATGTAAATATCTAAACTTACAGATTTTGAAAGTTTAAAACCAGACAATTGGACTCAATGAATTTTGTTTACAGTAGGATGTAAATATCTAAACTTACAGATTTTGAAAGTTTAGAACCAGACAATTGGACTCAATGAATTTTGTTTACAGTAGGATGTAAATATCTAAACTTACAGATTTTGAAAGTTTAGAACCAGACAATTGGACTCAATGAATTTTGTTTACAGTAGGATGTAAATATCTAAACTTACAGATTTTGAAAGTTTAGAACCAGACAATTGGACTCAATGAATTTTGTTTACAGTAGGATGTAAATATCTAAACTTACAGATTTTGAAATTTTGTTTACAGTAGGATGTAAATATCTAAACTTACAGATTTTGAAATTTTGTTTACAGTAGGATGTAAATATCTAAACTTACAGATTTTGAAATTTTGTTTACAGTAGGATGTAAATATCTAAACTTACAGATTTTGAAATTTTGTTTACAGTAGGATGTAAATATCTAAACTTACAGATTTTGAAATTTTGTTTACAGTAGGATGTAAATATCTAAACTTACAGATTTTGAAATTTTGTTTACAGTAGGATGTAAATATCTAAACTTACAGATTTTGAAATTTTGTTTACAGTAGGATGTAAATATCTAAACTTACAGATTTTGTAAATTTTGTTTACAGTAGGATGTAAATATCTAAACTTACAGATTTTGAATGTTTAGAACCAGACAATTGGACTCAATGAATTTTGTTTACAGTAGGATGTAAATATCTAAACTTACAGATTTTGAAATTTTGTTTACAGTAGGATGTAAATATCTAAACTTACAGATTTTGACATTTTGTTTACAGTAGGATGTAAATATCTAAACTTACAGATTTTGAAATTTTGTTTACAGTAGGATGTAAATATCTAAACTTACAGATTTTGAAATTTTGTTTACAGTAGGATGTAAATATCTAAACTTACAGATTTTGAAATTTTGTTTACAGTAGGATGTAAATATCTAAACTTACAGATTTTGAAATTTTGTTTACAGTAGGATGTAAATATCTAAACTTACAGATTTTGAAAGTTTAGAACCAGACAATTGGACTCAATGAATTTTGTTTACAGTAGGATGTAAATATCTAAACTTACAGATTTTGAAATTTTGTTTACAGTAGGATGTAAATATCTAAACTTACAGATTTTGAAATTTTGTTTACAGTAGGATGTAAATATCTTAACTTACAGATTTTGAAATTTTGTTTACAGTAGGATGTAAATATCTAAACTTACAGATTTTGAAATTTTGTTTACAGTAGGATGTAAATATCTAAACTTACAGATTTTGAAATTTTGTTTACAGTAGGATGTAAATATCTAAACTTACAGATTTTGAAATTTTGTTTACAGTAGGATGTAAATATCTAAACTTACAGATTTTGAAATTTTGTTTACAGTAGGATGTAAATATCTAAACTTACAGATTTTGAAATTTTGTTTACAGTAGGATGTAAATATCTAAACTTACAGATTTTGAAATTTTGTTTACAGTAGGATGTAAATATCTAAACTTACAGATTTTGAAATTTTGTTTACAGTAGGATGTAAATATCTAAACTTACAGATTTTGAAATTTTGTTTACAGTAGGATGTAAATATCTAAACTTACAGATTTTGAAATTTTGTTTACAGTAGGATGTAAATATCTAAACTTACAGATTTTGAAATTTTGTTTACAGTAAGATGTAAATATCTAAACTTACAGATTTTGAAATTTTGTTTACAGTAAGATGTAAATATCTAAACTTACAGATTTTGAAATTTTGTTTACAGTAAGATGTAAATATCTAAACTTACAGATTTTGAAATTTTGTTTACAGTAAGATGTAAATATCTAAACTTACAGATTTTGACATTTTGTTTACAGTAAGATGTAAATATCTAAACTTACAGATTTTGAAATTTTGTTTACAGTAAGATGTAAATATCTAAACTTACAGATTTTGAAATTTTGTTTACAGTAAGATGTAAATATCTAAACTTACAGATTTTGAAATTTTGTTTACAGTAAGATGTAAATATCTAAACTTACAGATTTTGAAATTTTGTTTACAGTAAGATGTAAATATCTAAACTTACAGATTTTGACATTTTGTTTACAGTAAGATGTAAATATCTAAACTTACAGATTTTGAAATTTTGTTTACAGTAAGATGTAAATATCTAAACTTACAGATTTTGAAATTTTGTTTACAGTAAGATGTAAATATCTAAACTTACAGATTTTGAAATTTTGTTTACAGTAAGATGTAAATATCTAAACTTACAGATTTTGAAAGTTTAGAACCAGACAATTGGACTCAATGAATTTTGTTTACAGTAGGATGTAAATATCTAAACTTACAGATTTTGAAAGTTTAGAACCAGACAATTGGACTCAATGAATTTTGTTTACAGTAGGATGTAAATATCTAAACTTACAGATTTTGAAAGTTTAGAACCAGACAATTGGACTCAATGAATTTTGTTTACAGTAGGATGTAAATATCTAAACTTACAGATTTTGAAAGTTTAGAACCAGACAATTGGACTCAATGAATTTTGTTTACAGTAGGATGTAAATATCTAAACTTACAGATTTTGAAAGTTTAGAACCAGACAATTGGACTCAATGAATTTTGTTTACAGTAGGATGTAAATATCTAAACTTACAGATTTTGAAAGTTTAGAACCAGACAATTGGACTCAATGAATTTTGTTTACAGTAGGATGTAAATATCTAAACTTACAGATTTTGAAAGTTTAGAACCAGACAATTGGACTCAATGAATTTTGTTTACAGTAGGATGTAAATATCTAAACTTACAGATTTTGAAAGTTTAGAACCAGACAATTGGACTCAATGAATTTTGTTTACAGTAGGATGTAAATATCTAAACTTACAGATTTTGAAAGTTTAAAACCAGACAATTGGACTCAATGAATTTTGTTTACAGTAGGATGTAAATATCTAAACTTACAGATTTTGAAAGTTTAGAACCAGACAATTGGACTCAATGAATTTTGTTTACAGTAGGATGTAAATATCTAAACTTACAGATTTTGAAAGTTTAGAACCAGACAATTGGACTCAATGAATTTTGTTTACAGTAGGATGTAAATATCTAAACTTACAGATTTTGAAAGTTTAGAACCAGACAATTGGACTCAATGAATTTTGTTTACAGTAGGATGTAAATATCTAAACTTACAGATTTTGAAATTTTGTTTACAGTAGGATGTAAATATCTAAACTTACAGATTTTGAAATTTTGTTTACAGTAGGATGTAAATATCTAAACTTACAGATTTTGAAATTTTGTTTACAGTAGGATGTAAATATCTAAACTTACAGATTTTGAAATTTTGTTTACAGTAGGATGTAAATATCTAAACTTACAGATTTTGAAATTTTGTTTACAGTAGGATGTAAATATCTAAACTTACAGATTTTGAAATTTTGTTTACAGTAGGATGTAAATATCTAAACTTACAGATTTTGAAATTTTGTTTACAGTAGGATGTAAATATCTAAACTTACAGATTTTGACATTTTGTTTACAGTAGGATGTAAATATCTAAACTTACAGATTTTGAAATTTTGTTTACAGTAGGATGTAAATATCTAAACTTACAGATTTTGAAATTTTGTTTACAGTAGGATGTAAATATCTAAACTTACAGATTTTGAAATTTTGTTTACAGTAGGATGTAAATATCTAAACTTACAGATTTTGAAATTTTGTTTACAGTAGGATGTAAATATCTAAACTTACAGATTTTGAAAGTTTAGAACCAGACAATTGGACTCAATGAATTTTGTTTACAGTAGGATGTAAATATCTAAACTTACAGATTTTGAAATTTTGTTTACAGTAGGATGTAAATATCTAAACTTACAGATTTTGAAATTTTGTTTACAGTAGGATGTAAATATCTAAACTTACAGATTTTGAAATTTTGTTTACAGTAGGATGTAAATATCTAAACTTACAGATTTTGAAATTTTGTTTACAGTAGGATGTAAATATCTAAACTTACAGATTTTGAAATTTTGTTTACAGTAGGATGTAAATATCTAAACTTACAGATTTTGAAATTTTGTTTACAGTAGGATGTAAATATCTAAACTTACAGATTTTGAAATTTTGTTTACAGTAGGATGTAAATATCTAAACTTACAGATTTTGAAATTTTGTTTACAGTAGGATGTAAATATCTAAACTTACAGATTTTGAAATTTTGTTTACAGTAGGATGTAAATATCTAAACTTACAGATTTTGAAATTTTGTTTACAGTAGGATGTAAATATCTAAACTTACAGATTTTGAAATTTTGTTTACAGTAGGATGTAAATATCTAAACTTACAGATTTTGAAATTTTGTTTACAGTAGGATGTAAATATCTAAACTTACAGATTTTGAAATTTTGTTTACAGTAAGATGTAAATATCTAAACTTACAGATTTTGAAATTTTGTTTACAGTAAGATGTAAATATCTAAACTTACAGATTTTGAAATTTTGTTTACAGTAAGATGTAAATATCTAAACTTACAGATTTTGAAATTTTGTTTACAGTAAGATGTAAATATCTAAACTTACAGATTTTGACATTTTGTTTACAGTAAGATGTAAATATCTAAACTTACAGATTTTGAAATTTTGTTTACAGTAAGATGTAAATATCTAAACTTACAGATTTTGAAATTTTGTTTACAGTAAGATGTAAATATCTAAACTTACAGATTTTGAAATTTTGTTTACAGTAAGATGTAAATATCTAAACTTACAGATTTTGAAATTTTGTTTACAGTAAGATGTAAATATCTAAACTTACAGATTTTGACATTTTGTTTACAGTAAGATGTAAATATCTAAACTTACAGATTTTGAAATTTTGTTTACAGTAAGATGTAAATATCTAAACTTACAGATTTTGAAATTTTGTTTACAGTAAGATGTAAATATCTAAACTTACAGATTTTGAAATTTTGTTTACAGTAAGATGTAAATATCTAAACTTACAGATTTTGAAAGTTTAGAACCAGACAATTGGACTCAATGAATTTTGTTTACAGTAGGATGTAAATATCTAAACTTACAGATTTTGAAAGTTTAGAACCAGACAATTGGACTCAATGAATTTTGTTTACAGTAAGATGTAAATATCTAAACTTACAGATTTTGAAAGTTTAGAACCAGACAATTGGACTCAATGAATTTTGTTTACAGTAGGATGTAAATATCTAAACTTACAGATTTTGAAAGTTTAGAACCAGACAATTGGACTCAATGAATTTTGTTTACAGTAGGATGTAAATATCTAAACTTACAGATTTTGAAAGTTTAGAACCAGACAATTGGACTCAATGAATTTTGTTTACAGTAGGATGTAAATATCTAAACTTACAGATTTTGAAAGTTTAGAACCAGACAATTGGACTCAATGAATTTTGTTTACAGTAAGATGTAAATATCTAAACTTACAGATTTTGAAAGTTTAGAACCAGACAATTGGACTCAATGAATTTTGTTTACAGTAAGATGTAAATATCTAAACTTACAGATTTTGAAAGTTTAGAACCAGACAATTGGACTCAATGAATTTTGTTTACAGTAGGATGTAAATATCTAAACTTACAGATTTTGAAAGTTTAGAACCAGACAATTGGACTCAATGAATTTTGTTTACAGTAGGATGTAAATATCTAAACTTACAGATTTTGAAAGTTTAGAACCAGACAATTGGACTCAATGAATTTTGTTTACAGTAGGATGTAAATATCTAAACTTACAGATTTTGAAAGTTTAGAACCAGACAATTGGACTCAATGAATTTTGTTTACAGTAGGATGTAAATATCTAAACTTACAGATTTTGAAAGTTTAGAACCAGACAATTGGACTCAATGAATTTTGTTTACAGTAGGATGTAAATATCTAAACTTACAGATTTTGAAAGTTTAGAACCAGACAATTGGACTCAATGAATTTTGTTTACAGTAGGATGTAAATATCTAAACTTACAGATTTTGAAAGTTTAGAACCAGACAATTGGACTCAATGAATTTTGTTTACAGTAGGATGTAAATATCTAAACTTACAGATTTTGAAAGTTTAGAACCAGACAATTGGACTCAATGAATTTTGTTTACAGTAGGATGTAAATATCTAAACTTACAGATTTTGAAATTTTGTTTACAGTAGGATGTAAATATCTAAACTTACAGATTTTGAAATTTTGTTTACAGTAGGATGTAAATATCTAAACTTACAGATTTTGAAATTTTGTTTACAGTAGGATGTAAATATCTAAACTTACAGATTTTGAAATTTTGTTTACAGTAGGATGTAAATATCTAAACTTACAGATTTTGAAATTTTGTTTACAGTAGGATGTAAATATCTAAACTTACAGATTTTGAAATTTTGTTTACAGTAGGATGTAAATATCTAAACTTACAGATTTTGAAATTTTGTTTACAGTAGGATGTAAATATCTAAACTTACAGATTTTGAAATTTTGTTTACAGTAGGATGTAAATATCTAAACTTACAGATTTTGAAAGTTTAGAACCAGACAATTGGACTCAATGAATTTTGTTTACAGTAGGATGTAAATATCTAAACTTACAGATTTTGAAATTTTGTTTACAGTAGGATGTAAATATCTAAACTTACAGATTTTGAAATTTTGTTTACAGTAGGATGTAAATATCTAAACTTACAGATTTTGAAATTTTGTTTACAGTAGGATGTAAATATCTAAACTTACAGATTTTGAAATTTTGTTTACAGTAGGATGTAAATATCTAAACTTACAGATTTTGAAATTTTGTTTACAGTAGGATGTAAATATCTAAACTTACAGATTTTGAAATTTTGTTTACAGTAGGATGTAAATATCTAAACTTACAGATTTTGAAATTTTGTTTACAGTAGGATGTAAATATCTAAACTTACAGATTTTGAAATTTTGTTTACAGTAAGATGTAAATATCTAAACTTACAGATTTTGAAATTTTGTTTACAGTAAGATGTAAATATCTAAACTTACAGATTTTGAAATTTTGTTTACAGTAAGATGTAAATATCTAAACTTACAGATTTTGAAATTTTGTTTACAGTAAGATGTAAATATCTAAACTTACAGATTTTGAAATTTTGTTTACAGTAAGATGTAAATATCTAAACTTACAGATTTTGACATTTTGTTTACAGTAAGATGTAAATATCTAAACTTACAGATTTTGAAATTTTGTTTACAGTAAGATGTAAATATCTAAACTTACAGATTTTGAAATTTTGTTTACAGTAAGATGTAAATATCTAAACTTACAGATTTTGAAATTTTGTTTACAGTAAGATGTAAATATCTAAACTTACAGATTTTGACATTTTGTTTACAGTAAGATGTAAATATCTAAACTTACAGATTTTGAAATTTTGTTTACAGTAAGATGTAAATATCTAAACTTACAGATTTTGAAATTTTGTTTACAGTAAGATGTAAATATCTAAACTTACAGATTTTGAAATTTTGTTTACAGTAAGATGTAAATATCTAAACTTACAGATTTTGAAAGTTTAGAACCAGACAATTGGACTCAATGAATTTTGTTTACAGTAGGATGTAAATATCTAAACTTACAGATTTTGAAAGTTTAGAACCAGACAATTGGACTCAATGAATTTTGTTTACAGTAGGATGTAAATATCTAAACTTACAGATTTTGAAAGTTTAGAACCAGACAATTGGACTCAATGAATTTTGTTTACAGTAGGATGTAAATATCTAAACTTACAGATTTTGAAAGTTTAGAACCAGACAATTGGACTCAATGAATTTTGTTTACAGTAGGATGTAAATATCTAAACTTACAGATTTTGAAAGTTTAGAACCAGACAATTGGACTCAATGAATTTTGTTTACAGTAGGATGTAAATATCTAAACTTACAGATTTTGAAAGTTTAGAACCAGACAATTGGACTCAATGAATTTTGTTTACAGTAGGATGTAAATATCTAAACTTACAGATTTTGAAAGTTTAGAACCAGACAATTGGACTCAATGAATTTTGTTTACAGTAGGATGTAAATATCTAAACTTACAGATTTTGAAAGTTTAGAACCAGACAATTGGACTCAATGAATTTTGTTTACAGTAGGATGTAAATATCTAAACTTACAGATTTTGAAAGTTTAGAACCAGACAATTGGACTCAATGAATTTTGTTTACAGTAGGATGTAAATATCTAAACTTACAGATTTTGAAAGTTTAGATTCAGACAATCGGACTCAATGAATTTTGTTTACAGTAGGATGTAAATATCTAAACTTACAGATTTTGAAATTTTAGAACCAGACAATTGGACTCAATATTGATATTTGTTGATGTATTTTACTATTTATAAATATTACAGATCGATAATTTCGTCACGTATACAAAAAAAACATATACAGAATCTCAGAAACAAAAAAAAACTGGTCGCCATTTTAAAATCTATATAAATTTGAGTAGTTTTTGTCTGTCTTTTGGACAATTATAGGCTTCAAAACTACTGGTCAGAATTACACCATTACTATTACTCATAATAAGAAGAAATGTCGCCTTTTGTGGTTTTACATCCACGTATTCGTACATATTTATTCGGTGACTTTTAATCTTTCGTTTCAGTATCTGGGTTGGCCGACATTATACTCGTATTTACTTTTCGTTTTAAATATTATTTATTTGAAAATACCAAAGTAAATGTAGAATTTATTTCACGATTTTGTCAAACGAATGAAATATTTAAGAAATCATTTTTTATTTGATCCAAATTTTCGGTTTTATAAAACCCTATACATGGTAATAAAGACAATATTTTCCCTTTTTTTTCCTTCTTTTCATGGTCGAAGTCTTACGGCGTAACCGCAGATCGACGATCTTCTGGTGTTATTGAAGAGACTGTTTTTGTTTTTTTTAAATGTCCGATCTGTAGTGAAGCGTGCTGGAGTGCGTGTGTACAATTATAATGAAGGACTCCACACTCTTCACCCCGTGGGTATCGTCGTCGGCCACTCGCGCACAGGTGTTTG
Source organism: Sepiola atlantica (assembly GCA_963556195.1). Lineage (NCBI taxonomy): Eukaryota > Metazoa > Mollusca > Cephalopoda > Sepiida > Sepiolidae > Sepiola > Sepiola atlantica. The sequence goes on from CAUVYP010000922.1 coordinate 17,698, forward strand.
ATGTCGCGGTGCCGAGTAAAACAGATACCTCACTCTGATCCGGTGTCACTGAACCACTTGTAACATAGGTGGTCCACTCGTGTCTCTATCTCCGTGCTCACACCTCTGGTTCTCTGCTCAGAAATCTTGCCAGACTGTGAACACCCTCTTTGGCGATGATCGTCAATAGTGGCTGAAAAAAAGAATGTGTCGAATCTCCTTTAGGTCGGATGATGATGATGATGATCTCGTGATTCTGTGAAGGCAAAGTTACACAAGCAGAACAAATCGACAATAGAATAATTCAACAACATCGGTTTCTTTTTGTATCAAATAATTATTAACAAGATAACAACTGTTCTTAAAACGTCGACTTAAGTCTACTCCTCGATAATGTCTTTGTTTACTAAACTAGTTCGCCGTCGTTCTCTCGGTCTCTGTGTGTGAGTCCATTTACGTTCTTTTCATTAAGGCATAACTTGTCTACTGGAAACGGTGGGGGGGGGAATACTATGGCCAACGCCATCCAAATGAGAGCGATCGTTCATGCGATCCTCCCGCGATCCTCCCGCTTTGGTGATCGCTCGAGTCTGACCTCCGGCTAACACCACCGTCCAGGCCGAATCCCAATTTCTCACTGATCGTCTACTCAACACAAAAACATTTTCTTTTCCCAAAGAGGCATATTGTAACCCTCTCTCTTTCTCTCTCTTCCCTTTTTCTGAGTCTTTCTTCATCTCTTGGTGGTATGGGGGGAGGCGGTACAGACGATACGACACCGGTAATTACAATTCCCGTTTTGGCTGTTTTCTTTCCTGTTATCGTAAAAGACTTATTCTCTTTCTTTCTCTCTTTATGGGGGGGGGGGGCGTTCGCGCGCGCGACCCCCCACAAGCTGATATCCATCAGTAACTAAAAGACCCTTGACCAAAATTGTTCCGCTGGTCAAACTCATCGATGTACAGACTTAATTGCTACAGACAATTTAAGGAATCCTTCCAGACTTTTCGGCGCCATCCTTTTCCTTCGCCTGGATGGCCGATTTGGGTTGTATATATACTAGTGGTAACTCTCTACCTCATTTCTACGTAGGGTCCTAACCATTGCCAAGATGCATGCCAGTGCGCCCTAAAGTGCAGATCTCTGTCGGTCCTATTGGTCCTGTCACACAATAATGGGATAGGTGTTACTACAGTTTGAAACGTTGTTGAAATGATAAACTTTGAAATTTTAGAACCAGACAACATGATGCGAGATTTTGTCAAATAAATGAAATATCTATTTAATCTTTTTTTTTTTAAATCAAAATTTGGATCAACAAAAAAGTGATTTAATAAATATTTCATTTATTTGACAAAATCTCGCGTCATGTTGTCTGGTTCTAAAATTTCACAGTTTATCATTTCAACAGCGTTTCAAACCTGTAGTAGCACTTATCTCGTTAAACGTATAGACTTTTATTAGATCGATACGTTATTATTCGGAAATAGCTTATGATAGGTTATGACGATATTATTCACTCATTCAGACCAGACAGGAAACTGATGTTCTCAGAATGGAAATTGGTTTTCTTTCGATGCATAAACTTGAGTGTTCCACTGCCACCAACATTTGACCTTCATTCGTTAAGTGTGAACACGATGACGACATGTTGCTTAAACATTCTGTCGTTAACAATGATTTTGTTCTTTCTCTCTTTCTTTTTACTGTCAGGGACAGAGAAAGGCAGGGCTATTCGTTCTTTGTTGAGACTTTACGTTTTGCTTTTCTGACTGTAGAAGGAGAAAAAAAGATTTAAGATTTTAATAAGATAACGAGTAACTGAAAATTGAGATTTTAATTAAATAAAATATGTTTATCGAGCATGGAATGAAGATACAAATATACAAATATACAAGATGATATCTGTAACAATATATATATACATATATATATATATATATATATAATGCCTGTACGCTTCGCTGCCGTTAATGTGTTAAAATTATCATTGTTTATAAGCTGTTCAGAACTGGCCTAGCAGTTAGCGACGTTGGACTGGGTTGAAAAATACTTGTAGTCCAGGGTTTCGAATCGTGTGACCGGTGGTGAATAGTCGTACTTCTATGCTGATGAGTCTTGATTGAAAAGAGACGAAACGTATACGTCCATAGATAAAAATAAACAATTACAAATATTTTATATATATATATATATTAAAAAAGAAGTGTGGTAAATAAACTGCCATCAAAGCTGGTAATAGATGCAATATTTATTTTATTTAAAAGAAAAGACAAAATCGAAACCGATTTTTCTTTCTTTTTTTTTTTTTTAGCTTTGAAAATATATAAAATTACGCTTTGTGATCACGTACACATCCAAATAACACGATCTGACCTATATTTCCTAACTCCCTTCTCTTTTTCTTTTTCTTTTAACTTCTTAACCCCTTCCCCTTTGACATAGAATATTCTCACTCGACCCAGACAGGGAACATCTAATCTGGGTGGGGTGGATGGCGGGGTTGTATGTTGCTTTCTTTCTTGAGCCCGTCAAACAGGAAGTAACACAGACATAATTTCAGATCCATTAAAGTCATTCTGAGATGTAGACAATTTAATATCGCCTTCTGTTCGTTAGGGATTTGTCATGTCTGGCTGAATTGCTGAGGAGAGAAGATTACTTATTTTTTTCGCTCTGCTGGCAAGATGCGATGGGGATTCAGTCTTATTTTGCTCAATTCGGATTTAACGGGTTTTCTAATTAAACAACGAACTTTGATTTGACTTGGGATGCACATGTCGGGATTTCGGAACTTTGATTGGACTTTTTGTATTATTTGATTTATTTATCATTAACATTGAATATGGACACATTTCGCGATTGGATAACTTTGCCGGCCCCTTCAATTTCACGTATATGGACTGCTGTTTATAACTTGGAGTAATGTCTTTCCTGATTATGCTTCTCAATTTGTATGACCTGGATGGACTGTATGGATTCAACAAAAAGTATGTTTTGGGGTTGATATGTTTGATGTTATGTATTTTTATGTATTTGTGTATATAATTTTATATATTTTCAAAGCGTAATTTTATTACCTGTAGTAGTATAACTGCGGTAATGGTCCTCTGAAGAGGAGAATTATCTTTGAAAACTCATGAGCTAAGGACTTAAGGATACTTTGCTTGAACTTTGAATTCTAATAAAATTTGATTGACACCTTATTTTATTACTTCATTTTATATTATAATATATATATATATATATATATATATATATATATATAAACAATAGAAAACTAGATTTGCAGTGACCATGTTTTTATTCATTCTTGAAAAGATCCCATTTCTTTACGGTCCGTTTCATCAACACTCAGACAAACAACGTTCTGAACGAGATTATATTTCTTTAGTTTCTATCATTTTTGTTTTTATGAATAATCTTAAATGCTGTTTTTAAAGCCATTTCATATTCTTTTTATTTGTGTTGGTTTAATATATTGCTGGAATTAGTGGCTAGCCTATTTACCTCGGGATTTTTTTTTTAAAACTGCAGGTGGATGGTTAGATTGTTTATTAATATATGATGGGGTATTGCTTCGTTTTCCATAAGATTTGTGTGTTTCATTGTTTAAATGTAATTATATTTCTTTGCAGTTGGAAGAAAATTACTATCAGGAATTTTTAAATAAAATTCAAAAGTAAGTCTCAAATATTTTCTTGTAATGTTTTTTCTCTTTCTCTATCGTTCAGTCATCCTCCCTCTCAATTGCTCTGTCTTTCCCTAAACCCTAACCCTAACACCTAACCCAATAAAAAACTGAACATGACCATATGCTAAGGACACTAAGCCTAAACCTAACACCTAACCCAACAAAAAACTGAACATGGCCATATGCTAAGGACACTAACCCTAACACCTAATCCAACAAAAAACTGAACATGGCCATATGCTAAGGACACTAACCCTAACACCTAACCCAACAAAAAACTGAACATGGCCATATGCTAAGGACATTAACCCTAACCCTAACCCCTAACCCAACAAAAAACTGAACAAGGCCATAACCCTACCATTACCCCTAGCCTACACACACACACGCACATACATATATAATGGCTCCAAGACACTGTCCTCGACAGTTGAAAAGTCTAATGCCTCCAAGACAGGCGAGAACTTGAATGCCTCTAAGACACTGTCCTCGAGTGTCTACGGTTTCTCTATACAAGGGTTTGTCAGGACAACCTGACATGAGAATACTTCACTCTACAAGTAAACCCTGACCAAATATTCAAAATAGCATAGTATTTGAAGCCCAAATCAGATCCCCTCGATACAACTATACACTGACTCATACGAGGAATGGTGCACCTCCTCCAAGTGGTGTTGCCTCTAGTCAAAGCACTAAGCTTGATACTCCACCAGACCAGATGAATCCGGTGAGACCAATCGACCACATCAAAGGTATACTATAAAATAGTTAACTGGTCAATTGGGGAATCAATGTTCTTCATTTCTTTATTAACTCAACTTTAAGGGACACCTTGATTTCTGAGAACTTTCACCGAAATAAAATGAAAATAAAAAGTTATTGTTGTTGGAAATAAATGTAAAAAAAATAATTACAGATAATGTTTGGATGTAGGTTTTACTTATATAGATTTTAGGTGAATGCGTGTGATTACAAACGACCTTTCCATCTGTGAAATGGACACTGTGATTTGGTTGTTGTTGTTGTTGTTTCTGCTTTCCCAGCTTAAAAGGAGTCTTCTACATCCCTGGACTGAACCTGGCAGACACCCAAGCCTGCATAAAAAGCAGCTTTGCCCTCGTCAACTCATCCCTCAGTGAAGGAATGTCAGCAGCCATCTTGGAGGTATGCCCTTACTTTTTTTTATTTCAAAACTTTTTTTTTATTTTTCAAAACTTTTTTTTTTATTTTTAAAAACTTTTTTTTATTTTTAAAAACTTTTTATTTTTCTAAACTTTTTTTTATTTTTCTAAACTTTTTTTATTTTTCAAAACTTTTTATTTTTTAACTTTTTTTTATTTTTTAAAACTTTTTTTATTTTTTAAAACTTTTTATTTTTCTAAACTTTTTTTATTTTTCTAAACTTTTTTATTTTTCAAAACTTTTTATTTTTCAAAACTTTTTTTTATTTTTTAAAACTTTTTTATTTTCAAAACTCATTTCATTTCAAAAGCACGGAGAGTTCCCACCTCCAGCAGTTGCATATTACTCTCAGCGAAATATCAACATAGTTTGCTGAGTCAGTATGCGTGATTGACCTCATAACATATGAGGTCGGATAAGTGGATCTAATCTCTTTCTAGTACTGGTGCTACCAGATCAGGTTGTCTGAAGATATCGGCTTCCTGACCTAAAATGCACCAAACATTGATGTTTTATTGTTTTTTTCTCTCTTTGCAAAACTCAATCATGATCTGCAAAACCCAAAACAAAAAACAATTTCTTTCCCTCCCCCCTCTCATCCCCCTTTCCTCCTCCCCCTCTCTTCCCTTCCCCCTCTCTTCCCTTCCTCCTCCCCCTCTCTTCCCCCTTCCCCTCTCTTCCCTTCCCCCTTCCCCCTCTCATCCCCCTTTCCTCCTCCCCCTCTCTTCCCTTCCCCCTCTCTTCCCTTCCACCTCCCCCTCTCTTCCCCCTCTCTTCCCTTCCCCCTTCCCCCTCTCATCCCCCTTTTCTCCTCCCCCTCTCTTCCCTTCCTCCTCCCCCTCTCTTCCCCCTTCCTTCCCTTCCCCCTTCCCCCTCTCTTCCCCCTTTCCTCCTCCCCCTCTCTTCCCTTCCCCCTTCCCCCTTCCCCCTCTCTTCCTACAAAATAACCTGTCTGCAACTTAAAAGGCGTCTTCTATGCCCCAGGCCTAGAGTCCCACTCGACCAACCACTCAACTGTCCTCCACTCACACACTCAGTGTGTCACGCTTTTGGAGTGAAGTATAGATATGAAGCGATGACCTTTCCTTTTTTTATGTGGGGTATTGTCAGTTGTTGAGGTCAATCCCCTGTGGAGTATTGTCAGCTGTTGGGTATTGTCAGTTGTTGAGGTCAATCCCCTGTTGGGCATTGTCAGCTGTTGAGGTCAATCCCCTGTTGGGTATTGTCAGTTGTTGAGGTCAATCCCCTGTTGGGTATTGTCAGTTGTTGAGGTCAATCCCCTGTTGGGCATTGTCAGCTGTTGAGGTCAATCCCCTGTTGGGTATTGTCAGCTGTTGAGGTCAATCCCCTGTTGGGTATTGTCAGTTGTTGAGGTCAATCCCCTGTTGGGCATTGTCAGCTGTTGAGGTCAATCCCCTGTGGGGTATTGTCAGCTGTTGAGGTCAATCCCCTGTTGGGTATTGTCAGTTGTTGAGGTCAATCCCCTGTTGGGCATTGTCAGCTGTTGAGGTCAATCCCCTGTTGGGTATTGTCAGCTGTTGAGGTCAATCCCCTGTTGGGTATTGTCAGTTGTTGAGGTCAATCCCCTGTTGGGTATTGTCAGTTGTTGAGGTCAATCCCCTGTTGGGTATTGTCAGTTGTTGAGGTCAATCCCCTGTTGGGTATTGTCAGTTGTTGAGGTCAATCCCCTGTTGGGTATTGTCAGTTGTTGAGGTCAATCCCCTGTTGGGTATTGTCAGTTGTTGAGGTTAATATCTTATATTTGTATCTTCCCTGATGAACTACCTAGCAAGGTAGTGAAACATGTGTAGGGAACAATAACTTTACAAAATAAATAATAATTCTTTTGTTGTAATGAATCCTCTCTGGAAAAAAATATCTTGGTAAAATCTCTAAATATATATATATATATATATATATATATATATATATATATATACTAGCAGAGCTACCCGGTGTTACCCAGGTTAGAGTGTGTGATAGCATCATATGCAACATCATGGTAGGGAGAGTTTACTTTAACCTTGATGCTGTCAGCTAGATATGTTACCCACAGAGATATTCAAATATATGTTAATACTCTTAAACTAACGCTAATAAATAGATTAATTTCTTTGTTTAACATGTTTGAAAATTGTCATTAGCTTCTTTAAGGGGCAGCCAGAGACGCAAAAACACTTCCATTATGTTCACATACAAATTGTGCATGTGAATACAATTATATTGAAAGTACACTTCCTAGTATGTCTTCGTTTTTAGAGACAGACATGCACAGACAGAGAGGTGTTCTCCTTGATATATATATGTATATATATATATATATATATATATATATATATATATATAGGATCAAAATAAACCAAAGTGAAAACTTTTAGTAGATGGAACCTATTGTGAAAAGGATTAGCTCAATATACGAGATAGAGCAATAGTAGAGATAGAAGAAAAAAGAGTGATAAATATGCGACGATTGTCCAAATTTATTTCAAATTTCAATTGTTCAATGCAAGGTTGTCAGTAATAAACTAGTGTTTATTTTTCTTTCCTTAAGCCAAGGCTTTTCAAAGATCGAAATCTTATCATCAGAGGAGAAATACAGATGGATAAGTTGGCTTTCGAAAAAACCAAAGTACTTTGAGTTAATCCTTGTATGAGATCCTACCGTTTTACTAGGCCCGGAAGTAAATCTAAAAAATGGCCTGTTTTCCTCTTCACAGCCTCTTTTAAGTACATCTGGACTTATCTACTTTTGAGCACCTTTTCCAACCTGCTCCCATGCAAAGTGTTTTTCTTCACTTTCTACAATTTCACCGAACTTTTTCAACGGAAACTTACCACCCGGACAATTGTATATCTTTTTCACGAAATTTTTCTTTTCATTCAGTACGTTTTTTGACAAAAATTATTTTAATAATTTTTAAAAATAATTCTCATATTTTTCAAATATTTGAACTTTGGTTTTTTCGAAAGCCAACTTATCCATCTGTATTTCTCCTCTGATGATAAGATTTCGACCTTTGAAAAGCCTTGGCTTAAGGAAAGAAAAATAAACACTAGTTTATTACTGACAACCTTGCATTGAACAATTGAAATTTGAAATAAATTTGGACAATCGTCGCATATTTATCACTCTTTTTTCTTCTATCTCTATATATATATATATATATATATATATAATTAATTGAATGACATTATAAAATGAGAAATTAATCAGATTTTATTAAAGTTCAAAAACAAGGAGTTATACTGCGTCCTTAACTCATGAGTTTTCAATTGATACAACTGGTCGACAAAGTGTTCTGGGGAAAATGTCATTTTAAATGTATATATTTGAAAGTTTATAAAATGGTATTTTAACAACACTCTGTAATAATGGACATGAAATATGCATACATATATATATATTTCAGAGTAAACATTTTTTAATCAATGAAACGGGCGGGTGAAAAAAAAGGTTTTTATTCTCATCACTTATATATATATATAATATATATATATATATATATATATATATATATATATATATATATATATATATATATATATATATATATAGTGGTGTATATTGAACTTTAAATCCTCTCTCACAACCTTTCGTGCCTTTTAACGACCTACCTATCTACATCTTATTCTCTCCACTGGACTTTTCGACACCGGACTTTTTAGCAATCGGACATTTGCTTGCATTCGGGCAGAGTTTTGCCCTGTGTTTCTTTCCCTACAACTTTTATTTTATTTTTTCAAATTTTAAATCTTGGCCTTTGCCAACTTATCTATCCCAGCGACTTCCTCTGATGATAAGATTTTGATCTTTGAAAAGCCTGGCTTAAGGAAAATTTAACTTGAATAAATTGCCTTTTTTTGCGGAATATACCTTGCTCTGAGCAATTGAATTGAATTTTGATTTGGCTTTTGCTTCTCTAATTCCTTTCCATTCTTCTTCATATATATATATATATATATATATATATATATATATATATATATATATAAAGTAGATAAGTGATGAGAATAAAAACTTTTTTTTATATAACCCTTGTTTGAATAATTGCTGATTTAATAAACTAAACTAAAAATCTTTTTCTCAAATCTCAGATAGAGGGGGAAGAGAAGTGGTCACATGATCAAAATATCATTCCACTTATACTGATATAGAGGGTAGGAGGGATTCTTGAGGCAGAGAAATGAGACTTTGCCAGACGTTGCCTTGACCTCGGCATCCACTGACCATAGATTCTCAGGTCAATGCTACTTGATGTAATGAGTTCTTTTATTCCACAAGACATATCGGCACTGATCCATAACATAGGATTTGGTGTTAAGGTTCGGGTGTTTCATTCAATTCAAATTTCTGTTCCTTCTTTCTTCACTTAGGCCATGCAATTGTGCGTTCCCGTCGTTGCTCGTGACATTCCAGGCAACTCGAACCTTATCAAAGACAATGTGAATGGACTTCTTTTCGAAACTCCTCAGGTTTGTTGGGTTATTTTTTTGTCTTACTAATGAGTCCCATCTTATCAAGGCCAAAAGCCACTCGAAGATAAGGGTTATTGAGACGGATGGATTGTCAGTTGAATGATGAAGAATATTATGAAAAGAATTGGAGTTATAAATTGTCCAAAATTTGAGTCAAAACTCAATATATATATATATATATATATATATATATATATTGAATTTTGACTGTTCCACCCATTTTTCTACATTCCAATATATTCTTTTTGGACAATTTCTAATATAATATCTCAATGGAGGATACACTTTGACTGGGGATTGTAAAAACTTTTTATCCCCTTTTTAAGTATATTTCTTATTTTTTTCAGTTTTTTTTTGATAATGGAAATCGCTCCAGACAAGGCATGAAGCCACTTGATGTAGGGAGCTAACAAGAACGAAATATGATTAGCGCAAAGACAGGAGATGCCTTAGTCTTGAAAAGACCCAGGCT
>CAUVYP010000922.1:37500-82500 GCA_963556195.1 Sepiola atlantica
TTTAAGAAGTGTTTTTCGGCTAAAATTTGTTTTGTTTATTTCAAAAAATCTCGGAAGGGTCAGTCTACACACACATAAAGTTTGGTGAGTTTAACTTTTATTTTGTAGAAGTTATTCAAATTCAAGTTATTCAAATTTAAAGATAGGACCCTTATTTTGGCCCACCCTGTATATATATGTGTGTGTGTATATATATATATATATATATATATATATATATATGTATGCACATATATATATATATATGTATGCACACATATATATATATGTATATATATGTATACATATATATACATATATATATGTATATATATGTATACATATATATACATATATATATGTGTGTGTGTGTATATATATAAATAGGTATATATATGTATTTCATGTATCCACATAAAATTTTATAAGGAGATAATTTTTTATGTATCAATTTTCAGTATTTACTTCAACAGTGCTCGATACGTAAGTAGAGCTAGGTAGTAAGCTATGAAAATATATTTATGGCAATTAAGCTACACAGAGGCTCCCGCGTTTCATCCCCGGGGGGAGTCTTTAGGCTAAAATTATTACTTTCTCTCTCTCTCCCTCTCATATATATATATATATATATATATATATATATATAAAATGGTCAGGTAAGTAAAAACAGTATTTTGAATTTGTGTTTCATTTTTTTTACTGATGAGTCACCACTCGAAGACAAGGGTAAACAAGATGGGTGGATTGTCAGTCGAATGATGAAGAAGATTATGAGAGGATTGAAAATGATGAATGGAATGAATAAAATGTGAAGACGGTTTATGATAAATTATTGTTGATATTGGATTTGAAAGCCGAGTCATGTTGTAGTCTGCAGAGAAGTAATCCCGTGATAACGTGTTCCATAGATGTCGTAGTCTACAGGGTTCCGAAAAATCGGTGTCGCACCAAAAAACTGTCATCGACTCCGGAATCTAGTGATGTTTTCTATGAAAATTCACGTTTAAAATTTCATCATTCGTAAACTTAGCTCTTTCTAGACCAAGGGTCTCAAACATATAGCCCACAAGCAGCATGTGGGCCACGGACTGTCTGGTAAACGTTGTTTTGTTATGTTTTTTAATTAGCAATTCAGTTTATTATTTCGGTTTCACGTGGGAGGAAAACTTTAAAATTCACGTTTAAAATTTCATCATTCGTAAACTTAGCTCTTTCTAGACCAAGGGTCTCAAACATATAGCCCACAAGCAGCATGTGGGCCACGGACTGTCTGGTAAACGTTGTTTTGTTATGTTTTTTAATTTGCAATTCAGTTTATTATTTCGGTTTCACGTGGGAGGAAAACTTTAAAATTCACGTTTAAAATTTCATCATTCGTAAACTTAGCTCTTTCTAGACCAAGGGTCTCAAACATAAAGCCCGCAAGCAGCATGTGGGCCACGGACTGTCTGGTAAACGTTGTTTTGTTATGTTTTTTAATTTGCAATTCAGTTTATTATTTCGGTTTCACGTGGGAGGAAAACTTTAAAATTCACGTTTAAAATTTCATCATTCATAAACTTAGCTCTTTCTAGACCAAGGGTCTCAAACATAAAGCCCGCAAGCAGCATGTGGGCCACGGACTGTCTGGTAAACGTTGTTTTGTTATGTTTTTTAATTTGCAATTCAGTTTATTATTTCGGTTTCACGTGGGAGGAAAACTTTAAAATTCACGTTTAAAATTTCATCATTCATAAACTTAGCTCTTTCTAGACTACGAGTCTTAAACATATAGCCCACAAGCAGCATGTGGGCCACGGACTGTCTGGTAAACGTCGTTTTGTTATGTTTTTTAATTTGCAATTCAGTTTATTATTTCGGTTTCACGTGGGAGGAAAACTTTAAAATTCACGTTTAAAATTTCATCATTCATAAACTTAGCTCTTTCTAGACTACGAGTCTTAAACATATAGCCCACAAGCAGCATGTGGGCCACGGACTGTCTGGTAAACGTCGTTTTGTTATGTTTTTTAATTAGCAATTCAGTTTATTATTTCGGTTTCACGTGGGAGGAAAACTTTAAAATTCACGTTTAAAATTTCATCATTCGTAAACTTGGCTCTTTCTAGACCAAGGGTCTCAAACATAAAGCCCGCAAGCAGCATGTGGGCCACGGACTGTCTGGTAAACGTTGTTTTGTTATGTTTTTTAATTTGCAATTCAGTTTATTATTTCGGTTTCACGTGGGAGGAAAACTTTAAAATTCACGTTTAAAATTTCATCATTCATAAACTTAGCTCTTTCTAGACCAAGGGTCTCAAACATATAGCCCGCAAGCAGCATGTGGGCCACGGACTGTCTGGTAAACGTTGTTTTGTTATGTTTTTTAATTTGCAATTCAGTTTATTATTTCGGTTTCACGTGGGAGGAAAACTTTAAAATTCACGTTTAAAATTTCATCATTCATAAACTTAGCTCTTTCTAGACTACGAGTCTTAAACATATAGCCCACAAGCAGCATGTGGGCCACGGACTGTCTGGTAAACGTCGTTTTGTTATGTTTTTTAATTAGCAATTCAGTTTATTATTTCGGTTTCACGTGGGAGGAAAACTTTAAAATTCACGTTTAAAATTTCATCATTCGTAAACTTAGCTCTTTCTAGACCAAGGGTCTCAAACATATAGCCCACAAGCAGCATGTGGGCCACGGACTGTCTGGTAAACGTTGTTTTGTTATGTTTTTTAATTTGCAATTCAGTTTATTATTTCGGTTTCACGTGGGAGGAAAACTTTAAAATTCACGTTTAAAATTTCATCATTCATAAACTTAGCTCTTTCTAGACCAAGGGTCTCAAACATAAAGCCCGCAAGCAGCATGTGGGCCACGGACTGTCTGGTAAACGTTGTTTTGTTATGTTTTTTAATTAGCAATTCAGTTTATTATTTCGGTTTCACGTGGGAGGAAAACTTTAAAATTCACGTTTAAAATTTCATCATTCGTAAACTTAGCTCTTTCTAGACCAAGGGTCTCAAACATATAGCCCGCAAGCAGCATGTGGGCCACGGACTGTCTGTGTAAACGTCGTTTTGTTATGTTTTTTAATTAGCAATTCAGTTTATTATTTCGGTTTCACGTGGGAGGAAAACTTTAAAATTCACGTTTAAAATTTCATCATTCGTAAACTTAGCTCTTTCTAGACCAAGGGTCTCAAACATATAGCCCGCAAGCAGCATGTGGGCCACGGACTGTCTGGTAAACGTTGTTTTGTTATGTTTTTTAATTAGCAATTCAGTTTATTATTTCGGTTTCACGTGGGAGGAAAACTTTAAAATTCACGTTTAAAATTTCATCATTCGTAAACTTAGCTCTTTCTAGACCAAGGGTCTCAAACATAAAGCCCGCAAGCAGCATGTGGGCCACGGACTGTCTGGTAAACGTGTTTTGTTATGTTTTTTAATTAGCAATTCAGTTTATTATTTCGGTTTCACGTGGGAGGAAAACTTTAAAATTCACGTTTAAAATTTCATCATTCGTAAACTTAGCTCTTTCTAGACCAAGGGTCTCAAACATAAAGCCCGCAAGCAGCATGTGGGCCACGGACTGTCTGTGTAAACGTCGTTTTGTTATGTTTTTTAATTAGCAATTCAGTTTATTATTTCGGTTTCACGTGGGAGGAAAACTTTAAAATTCACGTTTAAAATTTCATCATTCGTAAACTTAGCTCTTTCTAGACCAAGGGTCTCAAACATATAGCCCGCAAGCAGCATGTGGGCCACGGACTGTCTGTGTAAACGTCGTTTTGTTATGTTTTTTAATTTGCAATTCAGTTTATTATTTCGGTTTCACGTGGGAGGAAAACTTTAAAATTCACGTTTAAAATTTCATCATTCGTAAACTTGGCTCTTTCTAGACTAAGGGTCTCAAACATAAAGCCCGCAAGCAGCATGTGGGCCACGGACTGTCTGTGTAAACGTCGTTTTGTTATGTTTTTTAATTAGCAATTCAGTTTATTATTTCGGTTTCACGTGGGAGGAAAACTTTAAAATTTACTTTTCATTGCAGGAATTTATTTGCAAAGCAGAAATGTTGCTACGCGATTCTGATTTTCGCTCAGAGTTGGTATTGCAGGCCGAGGTTGACGTCTGCGAACGTCACAGCATGGAGCCAGAAAAGCAGGCGTACATCCAGATCCTGGATGAATTGCATTACGGACACACGCATCCAACTGGATCATGACGGCGGCGAAGATAAACAAGAGAGGGTCAGCGATGATCCACTGATTTTTGGAACGAGCCGACAAAAGAAGAGAATCGAGTTGCGTCAAGTTTTATGCTGAACTTTGCTCAAGAATCTATTTTGTTTGTTTTTAAATAAAAATTTGATTTTTTTGTGTTGCCGTTATCTGTGTTATTTTGTTTGCTGATTTCTGTCCTGGGTTTATGAAACGGTATTCCGTGGTGAATCCCCAATTTGGGGAGTCACTGTAGAAAAAAGAAACACTGACTGTCCCCTGACCTTCGCTCGAACAAAAAATCGGATGTATCAGAATTTTCACAAAGAGCTTGCATCCCCTCTTTGTCCCCTTTACGTAAATACAAATTAAACTAAATATAACCCACACTCATGCTGAGCAACTGTGTTCCAAAATTCATAATGATCAGGTAATTAGTTTAGGAGTGAATCCTAACCAAATATATAAACATATACTCACTATTTATATAAAGTTAGGCTAAAAAAATTGGGATATTATCTATATATATAGAAAATAGTAACTCTGTGTATGTGTCCGCCTGATCTTTGTGTCTTATGTTCACCCAAACCGCTGGACAGAATTGCTTGAAAATTGGCATGTGGACTACTGATTTCTCAGTCAAGGTCATAGACTATATAAGAAATATATCACTTCAACGCGGGGGGGGGGGTCCCTTAGATTTAAATAAAATTAAAACCATAGGTACATGACCAAAAATGATGTCTATTCCCAAAATTTCAGCAAATTTTGATATTAAGAGGTTCACCCCCGTCCACACACACTGAAATTTAAACCATAGGTTCACCGAAACTTCAACTCGGTCCAATTTCAATGAAATGTATACCTTTAAACTTGAACGAGAAACACACACATTACTCGACAGCGTGCCAACGCATCCATCGTTCGACACCGGTTTTTGAATCCTACCCGCCATTTCATAACAGCAAGGCGAGGACGTCGTACCATCAAAGACGTTTATCAAATTAACAAAGAAATAAGTTTCTTTATTCTTGTTTTTTGATGAAAAAAAAAAAAAAAATGACTCAATACTGGTCACCCCTGAAGAAGGAATTTTATTCCGTAATCGATATGATTAATGTAAGAAAAAAAAAAAATTAATTAATCTTGTATTGCTAATTTGGCTTTTATTTCAATTTTATTAACTTTCCATGCAATACTTTAAACTTGAACGAGAAACACACACATTATATATATATATATATATATATATATATATATATATATATATATAGTGTGTAGATTTCAATTTTGTGTAGAGAATCTGAATAACAGAGCTCAATGTAATTTAAACAGAGCAAAACAGAATTATAAAAAGAAAAACTATACACACATTAAGGTTGTACACATAATAACTTATTTCGACCCCTTTAATTAGGTCTCCTCAGATGTATAGACAACCACGTCAAAAAAACCCATTTTTTTGACGTGGTTGTCTATACATCTGAGGAGACCTAATTAAAGGGGTCGAAATAAGTTATTATGTGTACAACCTTAATGTGTGTATAGTTTTTCTTTTTATAATTCTATATATATATATATATATATATATGTGATTTTCTGACCCAGAAGTCCATTACCATTGGACGATGAGAAAAAAAGAAGAAAAAGAAAAACACTCTTTGACAAGGAGAATTGTAATTCTCGAAAGCTAAGATTAAAATAAAATTTATTTATTTTAACACCACACATTGTTGTGGTTTTTCAACAAAAAAATTATATATATATATATATATATATATATATATATATATATTATATCAATGTGAAGTGAGAGCTAGCATGCGAAGCCAGCTAGTCTTTCATATAAAAACAAACCATTAAAATATGTTTAATGTTTTTTTCTTTTTACGATTTTCCTTCCAAATTCTTGTCAACTTAAAAATATTTTGATATTCCCCCTTTTTTTCTTCTCCTCAATTAATTCCTTAAAAATAAAAAATAAATTGTTGAAGTTTAGTTTTATTCCTGGACAAAGTACCACTGCTGCCAGAGACAAAATTTTTTTTTCTCAATTTTTGCTATTTTTACTATAGTACTCACATTACATGAGCCAAGGTTCTGACAAGAAGGAAAGAATTGCTGTTTTCTGAATTTCTTTGTGAAATCAGTTTTACTCAACTCAGTTTTATGGATATCCCGCACAACCGGAGAAACTTCATCCTTTCTGAAGTAGATAGGTTTATTGCCTGTAGCATGCGTCTCCCTCATTTGTCAACGAGTCTATACACATATTGTTGAGCCATGGTTCTGACAAGAAGGAAAGAATTGCTGTTTTCTGAATTTCTTTGTGAAATCAGTTTTACTCAACTCAGTTTTATGGATATCCCGCACAACCGGAGAAACTTCATCCTTTCTAAAGTAGATAGGTTTATTGCCTGTAGCATGCGTCTCCCTCATTTGTCAACAGGTCTATACAGATATTGTTGAGCCATGGTTCTGACAAGAAGGAAAGAATTGCTGTTTTCTGAATTTCTTTATGAAATCAGTTTTACTCAACTCAGTTTTATGGATATCCCGCACAACCGGAGAAACTTCATCCTTTCTAAAGTAGATAGGTTTATTGCCTGTAGCATGCGTCTCCCTCATTTGTCAACAGGTCTATACAGATATTGTTGAGCCATGGTTCTGACAAGAAGGAAAGAATTGCTGTTTTCTGAATTTCTTTGTGAAGTCAGTTTTACTCAACTTAGTTTTATGGATATCCCGCACAACCGGAGAAACTTCATCCTTTCTAAAGTAGATAGGTTTATTGCCTGTAGCATGCGTCTCCCTCATTTGTCAACGCGTCTATACAGATATTGTTGAGCCATGGTTCTGACAAGAAGGAAAGAATTGCTGTTTTCTGAATTTCTTTGTGAAGTCAGTTTTACTCAACTCAGTTTTATGGATATCCCGCACAACCGGAGAAACTTCATCCTTTCTAAAGTAGATAGGTTTATTGCCTGTAGCATGCGTCTCCCTCATTTGTCAACGAGTCTATACAGATATTGTTGAGCCATGGTTCTGACAAGAAGGAAAGAATTGCTGTTTTCTGAATTTCTTTGTGAAATCAGTTTTACTCAACTCAGTTTTATGGATATCCCGCACAACCGGAGAAACTTCATCTATTCTAAAGTAGATAGGTTTATTGCCTGTAGCATGCGTCTCCCTCATTTGTCAACGAGTCTATACACATATTGTTGAGCCATGGTTCTGACAAGAAGGAAAGAATTGCTGTTTTCTGAATTTCTTTGTGAAATCAGTTTTACTCAACTTAGTTTTATGGATATCCCGCACAACCGGGGAAACTTCATCGTTTCTAAAGTAGATAGGTTTATTGCCTGTAGCATGCGTCTCCCTCATTTGTCAACGAGTCTATACAGATATTGTTGAGCCATGGTTCTGACAAGAAGGAAAGAATTGCTGTTTTCTGAATTTCTTTGTGAAATCAGTTTTACTCAACTCAGTTTTATGGATATCCCGCACAACCGGGGAAACTTCATCGTTTCTAAAGTAGATAGGTTTATTGCCTGTAGCATGCGTCTCCCTCATTTGTCAACGAGTCTATACAGATATTGTTGAGCCATGGTTCTGACAAGAAGGAAAGAATTGCTGTTTTCTGAATTTCTTTGTGAAATCAGTTTTACTCAACTCAGTTTTATGGATATCCCGCACAACCGGGGAAACTTCATCGTTTCTAAAGTAGATAGGTTTATTGCCTGTAGCATGCGTCTCCCTCATTTGTCAACGAGTCTATACAGATATTGTTGAGCCATGGTTCTGACAAGAAGGAAAGAATTGCTGTTTTCTGAATTTCTTTGTGAAATCAGTTTTACTCAACTCAGTTTTATGGATATCCCGCACAACCGGAGAAACTTCATCCTTTCTAAAGTAGATAGGTTTATTGCCTGTAGCATGCGTCTCCCTCATTTGTCAACGAGTCTATACACATATTGTTGAGCCATGGTTCTGACAAGAAGGAAAGAATTGCTGTTTTCTGAATTTCTTTGTGAAATCAGTTTTACTCAACTCAGTTTTATGGATATCCCGCACAACCGGAGAAACTTCATCCTTTCTAAAGTAGATAGGTTTATTGCCTGTAGCATGCGTCTCCCTCATTTGTCAACGAGTCTATACAGATATTGTTGAGCCATGGTTCTGCCAAGAAGGAAAGAATTGCTGTTTTCTGAATTTCTTTGTGAAATCAGTTTTACTCAACTCAGTTTTATGGATATCCCGCACAACCGGAGAAACTTCATCCTTTCTAAAGTAGATAGGTTTATTGCCTGTAGCATGCGTCTCCCTCATTTGTCAACGAGTCTATACACATATTGTTAAGCCATGGTTCTGACAAGAAGGAAAGAATTGCTGTTTTCTGAATTTCTTTGTGAAATCAGTTTTACTCAACTCAGTTTTATGGATATCCCGCACAACCGGAGAAACTTCATCCTTTCTAAAGTAGATAGGTTTATTGCCTGTAGCATGCGTCTCCCTCATTTGTCAACAAGTCTATACAGATATTGTTGAGCCATGGTTCTGACAAGCAGGAAAGAATTGCTGTTTTCTGAATTTCTTTGTGAAATCAGTTTTACTCAACTCAGTTTTATGGATATCCCGCACAACCGGAGAAACTTCATCCTTTCTAAAGTAGATAGGTTTATTGCCTGTAGCATGCGTCTCCCTCATTTGTCAACGCGTCTATACAGATATTGTTGAGCCATGGTTCTGACAAGAAGGAAAGAATTGCTGTTTTCTGAATTTCTTTGTGAAATCAGTTTTACTCAACACAGTTTTATGGATATCCCGCACAACCGGAGAAACTTCATCGTTTCTAAAGTAGATAGGTTTATTGCCTGTAGCATGCGTCTCCCTCATTTGTCAACGAGTCTATACACATATTGTTGAGCCATGGTTCTGACAAGAAGGAAAGAATTGCTGTTTTCTGAATTTCTTTGTGAAATCAGTTTTACTCAACTCAGTTTTATGGATATCCCGCACAACCGGAGAAACTTCATCCTTTCTAAAGTAGATAGGTTTATTGCCTGTAGCATGCGTCTCCCTCATTTGTCAACGAGTCTATACAGATATTGTTGAGCCATGGTTCTGACAAGAAGGAAAGAATTGCTGTTTTCTGAATTTCTTTGTGAAATCAGTTTTACTCAACTCAGTTTTATGGATATCCCGCACAACCGGAGAAACTTCATCTATTCTAAAGTAGATAGGTTTATTGCCTGTAGCATGCGTCTCCCTCATTTGTCAACGAGTCTATACACATATTGTTGAGCCATGGTTCTGACAAGAAGGAAAGAATTGCTGTTTTCTGAATTTCTTTGTGAAATCAGTTTTACTCAACTTAGTTTTATGGATATCCCGCACAACCGGGGAAACTTCATCGTTTCTAAAGTAGATAGGTTTATTGCCTGTAGCATGCGTCTCCCTCATTTGTCAACGAGTCTATACAGATATTGTTGAGCCATGGTTCTGACAAGAAGGAAAGAATTGCTGTTTTCTGAATTTCTTTGTGAAATCAGTTTTACTCAACTCAGTTTTATGGATATCCCGCACAACCGGGGAAACTTCATCGTTTCTAAAGTAGATAGGTTTATTGCCTGTAGCATGCGTCTCCCTCATTTGTCAACGAGTCTATACAGATATTGTTGAGCCATGGTTCTGACAAGAAGGAAAGAATTGCTGTTTTCTGAATTTCTTTGTGAAATCAGTTTTACTCAACTCAGTTTTATGGATATCCCGCACAACCGGGGAAACTTCATCGTTTCTAAAGTAGATAGGTTTATTGCCTGTAGCATGCGTCTCCCTCATTTGTCAACGAGTCTATACAAATATTGTTGAGCCATGGTTCTGACAAGAAGGAAAGAATTGCTGTTTTCTGAATTTCTTTGTGAAATCAGTTTTACTCAACTCAGTTTTATGGATATCCCGCACAACCGGAGAAACTTAATCCTTTCTAAAGTAGATAGGTTTATTGCCTGTAGCATGCGTCTCCCTCATTTGTCAACGAGTCTATACACATATTGTTGAGCCATGGTTCTGACAAGAAGGAAAGAATTGCTGTTTTCTGAATTTCTTTGTGAAATCAGTTTTACTCAACTCAGTTTTATGGATATCCCGCACAACCGGAGAAACTTCATCCTTTCTAAAGTAGATAGGTTTATTGCCTGTAGCATGCGTCTCCCTCATTTGTCAACGAGTCTATACAGATATTGTTGAGCCATGGTTCTGCCAAGAAGGAAAGAATTGCTGTTTTCTGAATTTCTTTGTGAAATCAGTTTTACTCAACTCAGTTTTATGGATATCCCGCACAACCGGAGAAACTTCATCCTTTCTAAAGTAGATAGGTTTATTGCCTGTAGCATGCGTCTCCCTCATTTGTCAACGAGTCTATACACATATTGTTAAGCCATGGTTCTGACAAGAAGGAAAGAATTGCTGTTTTCTGAATTTCTTTGTGAAATCAGTTTTACTCAACTCAGTTTTATGGATAAGCACGCACAACCGGAGAAACTTCATCCTTTCTAAAGTAGATAGGTTTATTGCCTGTAGCATGCGTCTCCCTCATTTGTCAACGAGTCTATACACATATTGTTGAGCCATGGTTCTGACAAAAAGGAAAGAATTGCTGTTTTCTGAATTTCTTTGTGAAATCAGTTTTACTCAACTCAGTTTTATGGATATCCCGCACAACCGGAGAAACTTCATCCTTTCTAAAGTAGATAGGTTTATTGCCTGTAGCATGCGTCTCCCTCATTTGTCAACGAGTCTATACACATATTGTTGAGCCATGGTTCTGCCAAGAAGGAAAGAATTGCTGTTTTCTGAATTTCTTTGTGAAATCAGTTTTACTCAACTCAGTTTTATGGATATCCCGCACAACCGGAGAAACTTCATCCTTTCTAAAGTAGATAGGTTTATTGCCTGTAGCATGCGTCTCCCTCATTTGTCAACGAGTCTATACACATATTGTTGAGCCATGGTTCTGACAAGAAGGAAAGAATTGCTGTTTTCTGAATTTCTTTGTGAAATCAGTTTTACTCAACTCAGTTTTATGGATATCCCGCACAACCGGAGAAACTTCATCCTTTCTAAAGTAGATAGGTTTATTGCCTGTAGCATGCGTCTCCCTCATTTGTCAACGAGTCTATACACATATTGTTGAGCCATGGTTCTGACAAGAAGGAAAGAATTGCTGTTTTCTGAATTTCTTTGTGAAATCAGTTTTACTCAACTCAGTTTTATGGATATCCCGCACAACCGGAGAAACTTCATCCTTTCTAAAGTAGATAGGTTTATTGCCTGTAGCATGCGTCTCCCTCATTTGTCAACGAGTCTATACACATATTGTTGAGCCATGGTTCTGACAAGAAGGAAAGAATTGCTGTTTTCTGAATTTCTTTGTGAAATCACTTTTACTCAACTCAGTTTTATGGATATCCCGCACAACCGGAGAAACTTCATCCTTTCTAAAGTAGATAGGTTTATTGCCTGTGGCATGCGTCTCCCTCATTTGTCAACGAGTCTATACAGATATTGTTAAGCCATGGTTCTGACAAGAAGGAAAGAATTGCTGTTTTCTGAATTTCTTTGTGAAATCAGTTTTACTCAACTCAGTTTTATGGATATCCCGCACAACCGGAGAAACGTCATCCTTTCTAAAGTAGATAGGTTTATTGCCTGTAGCATGCGTCTCCCTCATTTGTCAACGAGTCTATACACATATTGTTGAGCCATGGTTCTGACAACAAGGAAAGAATTGCTGTTTTCTGAATTTCTTTGTGAAATCACTTTTACTCAACTCAGTTTTATGGATATCCCGCACAACCGGAGAAACTTCATCCTTTCTAAAGTAGATAGGTTTATTGCCTGTAGCATGCGTCTCCCTCATTTGTCAACGAGTCTATACACATATTGTTGAGCCATGGTTCTGACAAGAAGGAAAGAATTGCTGTTTTCTGAATTTCTTTGTGAAATCAGTTTTACTCAACTCAGTTTTATGGATATCCCGCACAACCGGAGAAACTTCATCCTTTCTAAAGTAGATAGGTTTATTGCCTGTAGCATGCGTCTCCCTCATTTGTCAACGAGTCTATACACATATTGTTGAGCCATGGTTCTGACAACAAGGAAAGAATTGCTGTTTTCTGAATTTCTTTGTGAAATCAGTTTTACTCAACTCAGTTTTATGGATATCCCGCACAACCGGAGAAACTTCATCCTTACTAAAGTAGATAGGTTTATTGCCTGTAGCATGCGTCTCCCTCATTTGTCAACGAGTCTATACACATATTGTTGAGCCATGGTTCTGACAACAAGGAAAGAATTGCTGTTTTCTGAATTTCTTTGTGAAATCAGTTTTACTCAACTCAGTTTTATGGATATCCCGCACAACCGGAGAAACTTCATCCTTACTAAAGTAGATAGGTTTATTGCCTGTAGCATGCGTCTCCCTCATTTGTCAACGAGTCTATACACATATTGTTGAGCCATGGTTCTGACAACAAGGAAAGAATTGCTGTTTTCTGAATTTCTTTGTGAAATCAGTTTTACTCAACTCAGTTTTATGGATATCCCGCACAACCGGAGAAACTTCATCCTTTCTAAAGTAGATAGGTTTATTGCCTGTAGCATGCGTCTCCCTCATTTGTCAACGAGTCTATACACATATTGTTGAGCCATGGTTCTGACAAGAAGGAAAGAATTGCTGTTTTCTGAATTTCTTTGTGAAATCAGTTTTACTCAACTCAGTTTTATGGATATCCCGCACAACCGGAGAAACTTCATCCTTTCTAAAGTAGATAGGTTTATTGCCTGTAGCATGCGTCTCCCTCATTTGTCAACGAGTCTATACACATATTGTTGAGCCATGGTTCTGACAAGAAGGAAAGAATTGCTGTTTTCTGAATTTCTTTGTGAAATCAGTTTTACTCAACTCAGTTTTATGGATATCCCGCACAACCAGAGAAACTTCATCCTTTCTAAAGTAGATAGGTTTATTGCCTGTAGCATGCGTCTCCCTCATTTGTCAACGAGTCTATACACATATTGTTGAGCCATGGTTCTGACAACAAGGAAAGAATTGCTGTTTTCTGAATTTCTTTGTGAAATCAGTTTTACTCAACTCAGTTTTATGGATATCCCGCACAACCGGAGAAACTTCATCCTTTCTAAAGTAGATAGGTTTATTGCCTGTAGCATGCGTCTCCCTCATTTGTCAACGAGTCTATACACATATTGTTGAGCCATGGTTCTGACAAGAAGGAAAGAATTGCTGTTTTCTGAATTTCTTTGTGAAATCAGTTTTACTCAACTCAGTTTTATGGATATCCCGCACAACCGGAGAAACTTCATCCTTTCTAAAGTAGATAGGTTTATTGCCTGTAGCATGCGTCTCCCTCATTTGTCAACGAGTCTATACACATATTGTTGAGCCATGGTTCTGACAAGAAGGAAAGAATTGCTGTTTTCTGAATTTCTTTGTGAAATCAGTTTTACTCAACTCAGTTTTATGGATATCCCGCACAACCGGAGAAACTTCATCCTTTCTAAAGTAGATAGGTTTATTGCCTGTAGCATGCGTCTCCCTCATTTGTCAACGAGTCTATACACATATTGTTGAGCAATGGTTCTGACAACAAGGAAAGAATTGCTGTTTTCTGAATTTCTTTGTGAAATCAGTTTTACTCAACTCAGTTTTATGGATATCCCGCACAACCGGAGAAACTTCATCCTTACTAAAGTAGATAGGTTTATTGCCTGTAGCATGCGTCTCCCTCATTTGTCAACGAGTCTATACACATATTGTTGAGCCATGGTTCTGACAACAAGGAAAGAATTGCTGTTTTCTGAATTTCTTTGTGAAATCAGTTTTACTCAACTCAGTTTTATGGATATCCCGCACAACCGGAGAAACTTCATCCTTACTAAAGTAGATAGGTTTATTGCCTGTAGCATGCGTCTCCCTCATTTGTCAACGAGTCTATACACATATTGTTGAGCCATGGTTCTGACAACAAGGAAAGAATTGCTGTTTTCTGAATTTCTTTGTGAAATCAGTTTTACTCAACTCAGTTTTATGGATATCCCGCACAACCGGAGAAACTTCATCCTTTCTAAAGTAGATAGGTTTATTGCCTGTTGCATGCGTCTCCCTCATTTGTCAACAAGTCTATACACATATTGTTGAGCCATGGTTCTGACAAGAAGGAAAGAATTGCTGTTTTCTGAATTTCTTTGTGAAATCAGTTTTACTCAACTCAGTTTTATGGATATCCCGCACAACCGGGGAAACTTCATCCTTTCTAAAGTAGATAGGTTTATTGCCTGTAGCATGCGTCTCCCTCATTTGTCAACGAGTCTATACACATATTGTTGAGCCATGGTTCTGACAAGAAGGAAAGAATTGCTGTTTTCTGAATTTCTTTGTGAAATCAGTTTTACTCAACTCAGTTTTATGGATATCCCGCACAACCGGAGAAACTTCATCCTTTCTAAAGTAGATAGGTTTATTGCCTGTAGCATGCGTCTCCCTCATTTGTCAACGAGTCTATACACATATTGTTGAGCCATGGTTCTGACAAGAAGGAAAGAATTGCTGTTTTCTGAATTTCTTTGTGAAATCAGTTTTACTCAACTCAGTTTTATGGATATCCCGCACAACCGGGGAAACTTCATCCTTTCTAAAGTAGATAGGTTTATTGCCTGTAGCATGCGTCTCCCTCATTTGTCAACGAGTCTATACAGATATTGTTGAGCCATGGTTCTGACAAGAAGGAAAGAATTGCTGTTTTCTGAATTTCTTTGTGAAATCAGTTTTACTCAACTCAGTTTTATGGATATCCCGCACAACCGGAGAAACTTCATCCTTTCTAAAGTAGATAGGTTTATTGCCTGTAGCATGCGTCTCCCTCATTTGTCAACGAGTCTATACAGATATTGTTGAGCCATGGTTCTGACAAGAAGGAAAGAATTGCTGTTTTCTGAATTTCTTTGTGAAATCAGTTTTATTCAACTCAGTTTTATGGATATCCCGCACAACTGGAGAAACTTCATCCTTTCTAAAGTAGATAGGTTTATTGCCTGTAGCATGCGTCTCCCTCATTTGTCAACGAGTCTATACAGATATTGTTGAGCCATGGTTCTGACAAGAAGGAAAGAATTGCTGTTTTCTGAATTTCTTTGTGAAATCAGTTTTACTCAACTCAGTTTTATGGATATCCCGCACAACCGGGGAAACTTCATCCTTTCTAAAGTAGATAGGTTTATTGCCTGTAGCATGCGTCTCCCTCATTTGTCAACGAGTCTATACACATATTGTTGAGCCATGGTTCTGACAAGAAGGAAAGAATTGCTGTTTTCTGAATTTCTTTGTGAAATCAGTTTTACTCAACTCAGTTTTATGGATATCCCGCACAACCGGAGAAACTTCATCCTTTCTAAAGTAGATAGGTTTATTGCCTGTAGCATGCGTCTCCCTCATTTGTCAACGAGTCTATACACATATTGTTGAGCCATGGTTCTGACAAGAAGGAAAGAATTGCTGTTTTCTGAATTTCTTTGTGAAATCAGTTTTACTCAACTCAGTTTTATGGATATCCCGCACAACCGGGGAAACTTCATCCTTTCTAAAGTAGATAGGTTTATTGCCTGTAGCATGCGTCTCCCTCATTTGTCAACGAGTCTATACAGATATTGTTGAGCCATGGTTCTGACAAGAGGGAAAGAATTGCTGTTTTCTGAATTTCTTTGTGAAATCAGTTTTACTCAACTCAGTTTTATGGATATCCCGCACAACCGGAGAAACTTCATCCTTTCTAAAGTAGATAGGTTTATTGCCTGTAGCATGCGTCTCCCTCATTTGTCAACGAGTCTATACACATATTGTTGAGCCATGGTTCTGACAAGAAGGAAAGAATTGCTGTTTTCTGAATTTCTTTGTGAAATCAGTTTTATTCAACTCAGTTTTATGGATATCCCGCACAACCGGAGAAACTTCATCCTTTCTAAAGTAGATAGGTTTATTGCCTGTAGCATACGTCTCCCTCATTTGTCAACGAGTCTATACAGATATTGTTGAGCCATGGTTCTGACAAGAAGGAAGGAATTGCTGTTTTCTGAATTTCTTTGTGAAATCAGTTTTACTCAACTCAGTTTTATGGATATCCCGCACAACTGGAGAAACTTCATCCTTTCTAAAGTAGATAGGTTTATTGCCTGTAGCATGCGTCTCCCTCATTTGTCAACGAGTCTATACAGATATTGTTGAGCCATGGTTCTGACAAGAAGGAAAGAATTGCTGTTTTCTGAATTTCTTTGTGAAATCAGTTTTATTCAACTCAGTTTTATGGATATCCCGCACAACCGGAGAAACTTCATCCTTTCTAAAGTAGATAGGTTTATTGCCTGTAGCATGCGTCTCCCTCATTTGTCAACGAGTCTATACAGATATTGTTGAGCCATGGTTCTGACAAGAAGGAAAGAATTGCTGTTTTCTGAATTTCTTTGTGAAATCAGTTTTACTCAACTCAGTTTTATGGATATCCCGCACAACCGGAGAAACTTCATCCTTTCTAAAGTAGATAGGTTTATTGCCTGTAGCATGCGTCTCCCTCATTTGTCAACGAGTCTATACAGATATTGTTGAGCCATGGTTCTGACAAGAGGGAAAGAATTGCTGTTTTCTGAATTTCTTTGTGAAATCAGTTTTACTCAACTCAGTTTTATGGATATCCCGCACAACCGGAGAAACTTCATCCTTTCTAAAGTAGATAGGTTTATTGCCTGTAGCATGCGTCTCCCTCATTTGTCAACGAGTCTATACAGATATTGTTGAGCCATGGTTCTGACAAGAAGGAAAGAATTGCTGTTTTCTGAATTTCTTTGTGAAATCAGTTTTACTCAACTCAGTTTTATGGATATCACGCACAACCGGGGAAACTTCATCCTTTCTAAAGTAGATAGGTTTATTGCCTGTAGCATGCGTCTCCCTCATTTGTCAACGAGTCTATACAGATATTGTTGAGCCATGGTTCTGACAAGAAGGAAAGAATTGCTGTTTTCTGAATTTCTTTGTGAAATCAGTTTTACTCAACTCAGTTTTATGGATATCCCGCACAACCGGAGAAACTTCATCCTTTCTAAAGGAGATAGGTTTATTGCCTGTAGCATGCGTCTCCCTCATTTGTCAACGAGTCTATACACATATTGTTGAGCCATGGTTCTGACAAGAAGGAAAGAATTGCTGTTTTCTGAATTTCTTTGTGAAATCAGTTTTACTCAACTCAGTTTTATGGATATCCCGCACAACCGGAGAAACTTCATCCTTTCTAAAGTAGATAGGTTTATTGCCTGTAGCATGCGTCTCCCTCATTTGTCAACGCGTCTATACACATATTGTTGAGCCATGGTTCTGACAAGATGTAAAGAATTGCTGTTTTCTGAATTTCTTTGTGAAATCAGTTTTACTCAACTCAGTTTTATGGATATCCCGCACAACCGGAGAAACTTCATCCTTTCTAAAGTAGATAGGTTTATTGCCTGTAGCATGCGTCTCCCTCATTTGTCAACAAGTCTATACAGATATTGTCGAGCCATGATTCTGACAAGAAGGAAAGAATTGCTGTTTTCTGAATTTCTTTGTGAAATCAGTTTTACTCAACTCAGTTTTATGGATATCCCGCAAAACCGGAGAAACTTCATCCTTTCTATAGTAGATAGGTTTATTGCCTGTAGCATGCGTCTCCCTCATTTGTCAACGAGTCTATACACATATTGTTGAGCCATGGTTCTGACAAGAAGGAAAGAATTGCTGTTTTCTGAATTTTGTTGTGAAATCAGTTTTACTCAACTCAGTTTTATGGATATCCTGCACAACCAGAGAAACTTCATCCTTTCTAAAGTAGATAGGTTTATTGCCTGTAGCATGCGTCTCCCTCATTTGTCAACGAGTCTATACAGATATTGTTGAGCCATGGTTCTGACAAGAAGGAAAGAATTGCTGTTTTCTGAATTTCTTTGTCAAATCAGTTTTACTCAACTCAGTTTTATGGATATCCCGCACAACCGGAGAAACTTCATCTTTTCTAAAGTAGATAGGTTTATTGCCTGAAGCATGCGTCTCCCTCATTTGTCAACGAGTCTATACAGATATTGTTGAGCCATGGTTCTGACAAGAAGGAAAGAATTGCTGTTTTCTGAATTTCTTTGTGAAATCAGTTTCACTCAACTCAGTTTTATGGATATCCCGCACAACCGGAGAAACTTCATCTTTTCTAAAGTAGATAGGTTTATTGCCTGAAGCATGCGTCTCCCTCATTTGTCAACGAGTCTATACAGATATTGTTGAGCCATGCTTCTGACAAGAAGGAAAGAATTGCTGTTTTCTGAATTTCTTTGTGAAATCAGTTTTAATCAACTTTGTTTTATGGATATCCCGCACAACCGGAGAAACTTCATCCTTTCTAAAGTAGATAGGTTTATTGCCTGTAGCATGCGTCTCCCTCATTTGTCAGCGTGTCTATACAGATATTGTTGAGCCATGGTTCTGACAAGAAGGAAAGAATTGCTGTTTTCTGAATTTCTTTGTGAAATCAGTTTTACTCAACTCAGTTTTATGGATATCCCGCACAACCGGAGAAACTTCATCTTTTCTAAAGTAGATAGGTTTATTGCCTGAAGCATGCGTCTCCCTCATTTGTCAACGCGTCTATACAGATATTGTTGAGCCATGCTTCTGACAAGAAGGAAAGAATTGCTGTTTTCTGAATTTCTTTGTGAAATCAGTTTTACTCAACTCAGTTTTATGGATATCCCGCACAACCGGAGAAACTTCATCCTTTCTAAAGTAGATAGGTTTATTGCCTGTAGCATGCGTCTCCCTCATTTGTCAACGAGTCTATACACATATTGTTGAGTCATGGTTCTGACAAGAAGGAAAGAATTGCTGTTTTCTGAATTTCTTTGTGAAATCAGTTTTACTCAACTCAGTTTTATGGATATCCCGCACAACCGGAGAAACTTCATCCTTTCTAAAGTAGATAGGTTTATTGCCTGTAGCATGCGTCTCCCTCATTTGTCAACGAGTCTATACACATATTGTTGAGCCATGGTTCTGACAAGAAGGAAAGAATTGCTGTTTTCTGAATTTTGTTGTGAAATCAGTTTTACTCAACTCAGTTTTATGGATATCCCGTACAACCGGAGAAACTTCATCCTTTCTAAAGTAGATAGGTTTATTGCCTGTAGCATGCATCTCCCTCATTTGTCAACGAGTCTATACACATATTGTTGAGCCATGGTTCTGACAAGAAGGAAAGAATTGCTGTTTTCTGAATTTCTTTGTGAAATCAGTTTTACTCAACTCAGTTTTATGGATATCCCGCACAACCAGAGAAACTTCATCCTTTCTAAAGTAGATAGGTTTATTGCCTGTAGCATGCGTCTCCCTCATTTGTCAACGAGTCTATACACATATTGTTGAGCCATGGTTCTGACAAGAAGGAAAGAATTGCTGTTTTCTGAATTTCTTTGTGAAATCACTTTTACTCAACTCAGTTTTATGGATATCCCGCACAACCGGAGAAACTTCATCCTTTCTAAAGTAGATAGGTTTATTGCCTGTAGCATGCGTCTCCCTCATTTGTCAACGAGTCTATACACATATTGTTGAGCCATGGTTCTGACAAGAAGGAAAGAATTGCTGTTTTCTGAATTTCTTTGTGAAATCAGTTTTACTCAACTCAGTTTTATGGATATCCCGCACAACCGGAGAAACTTCATCCTTTCTAAAGTAGATAGGTTTATTGCTTGTAGCATGCGTCTCCCTCATTTGTCAACGAGTCTATACACATATTGTTGAGCCATGGTTCTGACAAGAAGGAAAGAATTGCTGTTTTCTGAATTTCTTTGTGAAATCAGTTTTACTCAACTCAGTTTTATGGATATCCCGCACAACCGGAGAAACTTCATCCTTTCTAAAGTAGATAGGTTTATTGCCTGTAGCATGCGTCTCCCTCATTTGTCACCGAGTCTATACACATATTGTTGAGCCATGGTTCTGACAAGAAGGAAAGAATTGCTGTTTTCTGAATTTCTTTGTGAAATCAGTTTTACTCAACTCAGTTTTATGGATATCCCGCACAACCGGAGAAACTTCATCCTTTCTAAAGTAGATAGGTTTATTGCCTGTAGCATGCGTCTCCCTCATTTGTCAACGAGTCTATACAGATATTGTTGAGCCATGGTTCTGACAAGAAGGAAAGAATTGCTGTTTTCTGAATTTCTTTGTGAAATCAGTTTTACTCAACTCAGTTTTATGGATATCCCGCACAACCGGAGAAACTTCATCCTTTCTAAAGTAGATAGGTTTATTGCCTGTAGCATGCGTCTCCCTCATTTGTCAACGAGTCTATACAGATATTGTTGAGCCATGGTTCTGACAAGAAGGAAAGAATTGCTGTTTTCTGAATTTCTTTGTGAAATCAGTTTTACTCAACTCAGTTTTATGGATATCCCGCACAACCGGAGAAACTTCATCCTTTCTAAAGTAGATAGGTTTATTGCCTGTAGCATGCGCCTCCCCCATTTGTCAACGAGTCTATACACATATTGTTGAGCCATGGTTCTGACAAGAAGTAAAGAATTGCTGTTTTCTGAATTTCTTTGTGAAATCAGTTTTACTCAACTCAGTTTTATGGATATCCCGCACAACCGGAGAAACTTCATCCTTTCTAAAGTAGATAGGTTTATTGCCTGTAGCATGCGTCTCCCTCATTTGTCAACGAGTCTATACAGATATTGTTGAGCCATGGTTCTGACAAGAAGGAAAGAATTGCTGTTTTCTGAATTTCTTTGTGAAATCAGTTTTACTCAACTCAGTTTTATGGATATCCCGCACAACCGGAGAAACTTCATCCTTTCTAAAGGAGATAGGTTTATTGCCTGTAGCATGCGTCTCCCTCATTTGTCAACGAGTCTATACACATATTGTTGAGCCATGGTTCTGACAAGAAGGAAAGAATTGCTGTTTTCTGAATTTCTTTGTGAAATCAGTTTTACTCAACTCAGTTTTATGGATATCCCGCACAACCGGAGAAACTTCATCGTTTCTAAAGTAGATAGGTTTATTGCCTGTAGCATGCGTCTCCCTCATTTGTCAACGCGTCTATACACATATTGTTGAGCCATGGTTCTGACAAGATGTAAAGAATTGCTGTTTTCTGAATTTCTTTGTGAAATCAGTTTTACTCAACTCAGTTTTATGGATATCCCGCACAACCGGAGAAACTTCATCCTTTCTAAAGTAGATAGGTTTATTGCCTGTAGCATGCGTCTCCCTCATTTGTCAACGAGTCTATACAGATATTGTCGAGCCATGATTCTGACAAGAAGGAAAGAATTGCTGTTTTCTGAATTTCTTTGTGAAATCAGTTTTACTCAACTCAGTTTTATGGATATCCCGCAAAACCGGAGAAACTTCATCCTTTCTATAGTAGATAGGTTTATTGCCTGTAGCATGCGTCTCCCTCATTTGTCAACGAGTCTATACACATATTGTTGAGCCATGGTTCTGACAAGAAGGAAAGAATTGCTGTTTTCTGAATTTCTTTGTGAAATCAGTTTTACTCAACTCAGTTTTATGGATATCCTGCACAACCAGAGAAACTTCATCCTTTCTAAAGTAGATAGGTTTATTGCCTGTAGCATGCGTCTCCCTCATTTGTCAACGAGTCTATACAGATATTGTTGAGCCATGGTTCTGACAAGAAGGAAAGAATTGCTGTTTTCTGAATTTCTTTGTGAAATCAGCTTTACTCAACTCAGTTTTATGGATATCCTGCACAACCAGAGAAACTTCATCCTTTCTAAAGTAGATAGGTTTATTGCCTGTAGCATGCGTCTCCCTCATTTGTCAACGAGTCTATACAGATATTGTTGAGCCATGGTTCTGACAAGAAGGAAAGAATTGCTGTTTTCTGAATTTCTTTGTGAAATCAGTTTCACTCAACTCAGTTTTATGGATATCCCGCACAACCGGAGAAACTTCATCCTTTCTAAAGTAGATAGGTTTATTGCCTGTAGCATGCGTCTCCCTCATTTGTCAACGAGTCTATACACATATTGTTGAGCCATGGTTCTGACAAGAAGGAAAGAATTGCTGTTTTCTGAATTTCTTTGTGAAATCAGTTTTACTCAACTCAGTTTTATGGATATCCCGCACAACCGGAGAAACTTCATCGTTTCTAAAGTAGATAGGTTTATTGCCTGTAGCATGCGTCTCCCTCATTTGTCAACGAGTCTATACAGATATTGTTGAGCCATGGTTCTGACAAGAAGGAAAGAATTGCTGTTTTCTGAATTTCTTTGTGAAATCAGTTTTACTCAACTCAGTTTTATGGATATCCCGCACAACCGGAGAAACTTCATCCTTTCTAAAGTAGATAGGTTTATTGCCTGTAGCATGCGTCTCCCTCATTTGTCAACGCGTCTATACACATATTGTTGAGCCATGGTTCTGACAAGGAGGAAAGAATTGCTGTTTTCTGAATTTCTTTGTGAAATCAGTTTTACTCAACTCAGTTTTATGGATATCCCGCACAACCGGAGAAACTTCATCCTTTCTAAAGTAGATAGGTTTATTGCCTGTAGCATGCGTCTCCCTCATTTGTCAACGCGTCTATACAGATATTGTTGAGCCATGGTTCTTACAAGAAGGAAAGAATTGCTGTTTTCTGAATTTCTTTGTGAAATCAGTTTTACTCAACTCAGTTTTATGGATATCCCGCACAACCGGAGAAACTTCATCCTTTCTAAAGTAGATAGGTTTATTGCCTGTAGCATGCGTCTCCCTCATTTGTAAACGCGTCTATACAGATATTGTTGAGCCATGGTTCTGACAAGAAGGAAAGAATTGCTGTTTTCTGAATTTCTTTGTGAAATCAGTTTTACTCAACTCAGTTTTATGGATATCCCGCACAACCGGAGAAACTTCATCCTTTCTAAAGTAGATAGGTTTATTGCCTGTAGCATGCGTCTCCCTCATTTGTCAACGAGTCTATACACATATTGTTGAGCCATGGTTCTGACAAGAAGGAAAGAATTGCTGTTTTCTGAATTTCTTTGTGAAATCAGTTTTACTCAACTCAGTTTTATGGATATTGTTCATCTAGTGCTGAGGGGACGAGCTTTATTTTTCCCCCCTGCATAAAAAGAACTTCTACAACTCTTCTCTGTCAATTGTCTTTCGTTCAAACATTTCTCTTTCCCTTTGTTTCTCTGTTCGTTCATTGTCCTTCGTCAACATGCTTCGCTTTCATTATTTCATCACCCGATGTAGTCCTTGCTTTGGTGCAATTTTAGTTAAAGGGTGATGCAGTTAATTATTTTCATGTAAAAGCATTATTTTGTACTTACTCAGTCATATTTTATCTCTCACGCCACGAAAAAGAATTTAAAAATATCAAGCAGAACTTTAATTCGAACGATTTTTCCATTTCGATGTACAACCTGCATTCGCGGCCGAGCCGACATTTTGGGCTGTGAGCGGTCGATAGAATAGCCAAGGGCATTAACTCCGTTTTTATTGTTAGGATTTTAAAAAGAAAGAAACACATAAGCAATAATAATAAAATATATTTTATTAAATAAAAAAAATAGAAAATTAAATACTTTGTTCACCGGGATACTTTCCACGATATAATTTTCTTGTTTTTTTTTTTTTTGTTCAAAAGTACTAATTAGGTCACACGTGCCTACCTAGGGGACCCAATTGCGCGACACTTATCTGTCCTTAGTTAGCTAACCGGCCACTGCGAAAATGGCAGCGAGTCGACGTTTCATATCTCCCTTATGGAAATGGAAAAATCGTTCTAATTAAAGTTCTGCTTGATATTTTTAAATTCTTTTTCGTGCCGTGAGAGATAAAATATGACTGAGTAAGTACGAAATAATGCTTTTACATGAAAATAATTAACTGCATCGCCCTTTAACTAAAATTGCACCCTTGCTTTTGATCAACACACCTCCCTCTCTTTTTCTCAGTCTCTGTTCATTCGTTAACCCTAACACTACTCGATCTCCTTATTCGTGGCCTTTACTCAACAGATTTCTAGGTGCTTATGCAGATGAGCGGCCACAGTAAAAAATTATTTAAATAAAAAAAAAATAATATATACTTATTAAGCATTATAATCTTACTCACTGTACAAAAAAAGTAGAAAAAATTATCCACTAGAACTTTAATTAAAAGTATTTTTCCATTCTGCGTATCGTAACAGCGATTCGTTCACAGAGACTTCAGTTTGTTTCTAAAGAAAGAAGATTTCACAGGGGAGATAATCAACTTGCGAAATCATAATAAAAAACAACATGGCGTCTCTGTGAACCAATCGCTGGTACGATACGCAGAATGGAAAAATACTTGTAATTAAAGTTCTAGTGGATAATTTGTTCTACTTTTTTGCACAGTGAGTAAGAAGATAACACTGAATAAGTATATAATATTGTTTTTATAAAAAAATAATTTTTTTAAATTTTTTAATGGTCCGCTCATCTGCATAAGCACCGATTTCTCTCTCCAAATTGTTTTACCCCTAAGTGGCTTGAAAAGCTGGCGAATGCTAGCACCCATATTGAATTCTAAATAAAACCCTTAAACAAATACAAATTCCATTTTTGGAGAGATTGTTCTATTTTTTTTTTCCGACCATATAAATATATAAAAAATTGGCCCCAAAATAAGCGAGAAATTGCGTTGTACGAATTCGTCAATGTCGCACGACAATGGTTTACATGCTGGGAACGCTACTATCATTTGGCATATCTACCAATATTTACCGTTCACTTTTATCGTCTTGGTTCCTTGTTCTACTGTTATTAATCGTTTTGGTGCTTATGCTGATTAGCGGACCATTAAAAAAAAAATTTTTAATCATTTTTTTATAAAAACAATATTATATACTTATTCAGCGTTATCTTCTTACCCACTGTGCAAAAAAGTAGAAAAAATTATCCACTAGAACTTTAATTACAAGTATTTTTCCATTCTGTGTATCGTAACAGCGACTCGTTCACAGAGACGCCATGTTGTTTTTTATTATGATTTCGCAAGTTGATTATCTCCCCTGCGAAATCTTCTTTCTTTAGAAACAAACTGAAGTCTCTGTGAACGAATCGCTGTTACGATACGCAGAATGGAAAAATACTTGTAATTAAAGTTCTAGTGGATAATTTTTTCTACTTTTTTGCACAGTGAGTAAGAAGATAACACTGAATAAGTATATAATATTGTTTTTATAAAAAAATAATTTTTTACAATGGTTTACATGCTGGGAACGCTACTATCATTTGGCATATCTACCAATATTTACCGTTCACTTTTATCGTCTTGGTTCCCTGTCCTTATGTTATTAATCGTTTTTTTGTTTTTTTTTGCATTTTGTCAGAAGACACATTTACCTCCCTTTTATAAAATTAGCGGCTACACAAAAATAAATGGTTCTTGTTGCTTAAAAGTACGAAAAAAAATTTTTTTGTCTTTTCCTGAGAGAGAGTTAATTAAGGGGCAGTAACTCTATTCAACTGTTGTTATTACATCGAAAGCAATTAACTGGAAATTAATTATTAATAAATGAACGTAAAATAATACAGTAATGGAAAATTTAAGAATTTATTTGGTTTAAATTTGAATTTTGTAGTGAATGAAATCACTGAACAAAATTCAGCGAGGAAAATTTAACCACTCGTGCAACGCCAAAGAAATCCATCAGTTTTCACTGTTGATGGCACAAGTCGCATGTTATGGCCACAACTGCAGGTTTCTTCGCCAGAAATAAGCCCACGGGCTTGCAAGAAATCGATCTGTTTAGCTTTTTCGGAAGTAAAATAAAGTACGTCTTCAAACTGGAACAAGTTCAGATCCATGATCGCAATTTAATACGAAATCAAAGTTGTTAGATGTTAAAGACAAAATCTGGCTCAAAATTACAATTCACAGTTACTGCCCCTTAATTAACTCTCTCTCAGGAAAAGACAAAAAAAAATGTTTTCGTACTTTTTACCAACAAGAACCCAAAAACTTTATTTCTCGTGTTTCATGTTTTTTCTATTCTTCTTTGATAATTCATAATTTTGATAATAAATCATTTTAATTTTCAAAAATCATTTTATTTTTCATTGTACTTATTAAAAATAATTACAATAGTATAAAATCCATTTTCAGATAAATCGTGATCGAAACTTGAAACTAAAAGATAAATTTTTTTTTCGTACCTACAGTTTACAAGCAGCAAAACAACTTACAAATCCACTGGATCTGCGCTTGCAACCCTTTATTTTGAGCGGCCTGGTCCTTCATGACAAGATGCTAATTAAATTCTTAAACTATAACATCCGTCGACTTATATTCAACCCTAACCCGTCGACTTAAGACAAGCGGGAAGCACTTTCTTGACTCGTCTCTACTTAGAACTCGACCCCAGGAAAGAAGATGGCCGATACAGCCTCGTGCAAAGTCTCCTCGCAATAGAAAACGCAGCCATTATATTTTTTACCGCAATGAAGTCGAGTTTTTATGTCTTCTTGCAATGAAATATTAAAAGCAATCGAACGAAGAGGCGGAACAGTCGTTTATGATTGACATCCGCTTCAAGAATAGGATTCAGTTTTACTTAGAGGCGTTTTAAGCTATTAGACCTAGGCACATGCAATTTGGTAGAAATTATATCCACTCATAAAATAAGGGGCATTTTCTGCATGTGTGTCTCTATCTGGACTTGTAACGCTGGGCTGAGTTACATCCCTTGTTTTTCAAAGATGGCGACGTGACACGCGAGCATGG
The DNA here is from genome assembly GCA_963556195.1 of Sepiola atlantica. NCBI lineage: Eukaryota > Metazoa > Mollusca > Cephalopoda > Sepiida > Sepiolidae > Sepiola > Sepiola atlantica. The sequence continues at coordinate 64,558 of CAUVYP010000922.1, forward strand.
AAAATAAAATGACAAAATTTGGGTATCTTTTACAATAATCCGCAGAGTCGCCAACGGGGTCCAAAAAACGAACGAGAACGGGGTAAAAAAAAATGAATATACAAACAAGTAAAGGTGACCTACGTCGAGAATAGATATTTTCCTACTTACCTATGACATTTGTTTGTATTTTTACGTAGTATAAATGGGGGGGCATCTTTTACGAGACTCAGCAGAGTAAAAACGCTAAAAAAAACAAATTTACAACAAATAAAAGTAACTGTAAGCTGTAAAAGTTAGTTTCAAACTTGCATGTGCTATTTGTTTGTATTTTAAACCCGTTTGAAGTGCTATTTATTAGAAATCAATAGTTTTGACACCGCAAGTTGAGAAAAAAACATGGCCGAATTGGGGGGGGGGTTACTAACGAATGCACTAGGAGCGGCCATATTGATTTTGGGAAAACGGTGGGAAAAAAACAAGAAATTTTTTTTTTTTACATCTAATGAAAACCCATTTATAATACGTAAAAATAAAAACAAATTACATAGGTAAGTAGGAAAATATCTATTCTCGTCGTAGGTCAACTTCACTTGTTGCAAATTTATGTTTTTAAACCCTTTCTCGTTCTTTTTTTTGACCCCGTTCGCGCCTCTGCTGAGCGTCGTAACATATACCCTAAATGGGTTTTTATTAGATGTAAAAAAAAATTTCTTGTTTTTTTTTGCCACACAATTTTACTAAAGAAAAAATGGTGTCTCGGCCTTACCTCCTTACCATACCCCCCCCCCCAATCGCCATTTTTTTTTTTTGTCCAATGTTCGTGTGACAAAAATACTGATTTCTAATAAATAGCAGCTGGAACGGCTTAAAAATACAAACAAATGTCACAGATAAGTTGGAAAATAACTTTTATCGGCTACAGTTACTTTTATTTGTTGTATATTTGTTTTTATAGCGTTTTCACTCTGTGGATTATTGTAAAAGATACCCGAACATTTCATTATGCGTGATAAAAAAAGAAAATTTACGTAATCTTTGGTGTACGATGTGTTTGTTTCGTCACGGTCACACATACATAATAACAGAATGTCTTCATTTTTACGAATAGGCTATTTTGCCGGGACCGGCAGAATAACGACCCCCCTCGCTATTTTGCCGGTCTCGACAAAATAACGTTATTTTGCCGGCTCATGTTTAGTTAACCTTACTGTTACAGTTACAGCGAAGATTTCACGAGTCAACATTTTAAAGTTTTATTTCACCATTTTTCCAATAAAAAAGAAATAGTTAAACGAAGATAATGAAACTGAAAAAATAAACAAATCTTTAATACTTATGCTTTGGTTTCTTTTGGCTAAGATCAAAGTGTAGTATCTGTTCCGATGGATACTGCACCCCATAGATTGCTATTGTCTTCGTCTTCGGGGATTGATTTACGCCGGTCTATGGGTCTGTCCTGTGCAGTTCTAGGAGGTCCCCCCTCCCAGGCTCTGCCTCCCCTCTTTGGGGAGGAGTAAGTTTATTGCTTACTGCCGGGGAATGCCGATGGGGCTGCCCAGGCAATTTTTAATGGTCAGAGTGCTCACCTCTCGGGCGCTGGCTTTTCAAACCCCACTTTCCCGACCCGACCTTGGGTCACATCTTACTTGTGGGAGTAAGATAAAACTGGCCTTGTGCCTAACTCCTGGAGAGGAGTAAATAAATACTCGACGTAAAAAAGGTAATTTTTATTTCAACATTTTTCCAATAAAAAATAAATATTTTTTTAAATTGGATAAATAATTATTTAATAATGTAACATTTTATAAGATGAATAGTCAACAGTGATTTTTTAAAAATAATTTAAAACTTTATAAAAACGAGTGAAATGATGAGAAATAGTCCAAACATTTATCTTAAAAGATAGTGAAAAATCAGTTTTAAAATTGCTGTTTAGACTGTTTATAAAACTGAAATTACAAAAATTATATCTGATTTAATTTCTTTAGGGACTTATCTTTAATTATTTTAATAATCAGATTTCTTAACAAGAGTTATTTATTTTTTATATCAATGAATGAAAACTTTTTTTTTTTTAAATAACTAAAACATTTTGGGAATCTTTTACGACGCTCAGCAGAGTAAAAACGCTAAAAAAACAAATATACAACAAATAAAAGTAACTGTAGGCTGTAAAAGTTATTTTCAAACTTGCCTGTGGCATTTGTTTGTATTTTTAGACCGTTACAACCGCTATTTATTAGAAATCAATAGTTTTGCCACCGCAACTTGGGGGGAAAAACATGGCCGATTTGGGGGGGGGGGGTTACTAACGAATGCACCTGAATCGGCCATATTGAATTTGTGAAAACGAGTGGGAAAAAAAACAAGAAATTTTTTTTTTACATCTAATGAAAACCCATTTATAATACGTAAAAATAAAAACAAATTACATAGGTAAGTAGAAAAATATCTATTCTCGTCGTAGGTCAACTTCACTTGTTGCAAATTTATGTTTTAAAACCCTTTCTCGTTCTTTTTTTTGGGCCCCGTTCGTACTCTGCTGAGCGTCGTAAAAGAAACCCAACATTTTTTATCCGACGCAAATTACTTCTAAATCCGACTAAAGAATCTAATTGTCTGTAATATTTTCGTTCATTTAATTAATTTTTACTTTTAATGTTTTTGTATTAAAAGCAGATATTTCTTTTATATTCAAAAGATTAAAATAACCGACAGAATAACAACTGATGATGATGACATGAAAATAAATTGTTATTAAATATTTGTCTTTATTTATTTCATTATCCTTTCTTTCACAAGACGATAACAGTTAGGTTAAAAAAAAAACATAAGCCGGCAGAATAATGGGTGCTTCTGCAGAGACGGGGGCCACTGTTTCGATCGATGGCGGCGGAAACTGCCGACTCCTCTTCGGGAGAAATCGTGCGAAAACGTGAGCGACGGAAAGCAATTTTATTTTGGGGAAGATAACTGTTGAATTGACAATTGAGGATAAGTTAAAATTATGAACATTTATTTATTGAAACAAATTAAACATTATGTACAGCAAATAAATGAATAAAACTTTGATAAAAATTTGAAATTTAACAAAAAACGAATTAAATAAATCTTTGATAAACATTATGTACATCAAATAAATAGCAAACTTTTTATTGAAATTAAAAAAAACGTAATAAGTAAAACTAAGTAAAACTTTGATTTGAAAAAAAAAAGTAAACAATTGACTGAACGATAAATGTGGAAAAAACAAGGTTTTTATAGGGTGCAAAAAATCAACAATTTTGCAATTATCCCCGAGTAAATGCAAGAACTCTTCAAAGTTTAATCGGTTTACGTCGATTTCGTGAAAAAGTAATTCACCCAATATTAGTTATCTCCCCCAAAATTAAATTTCTTTCCGTCGATTACGATTTCTCGGTGCAATTAATTATTTTCATGTAAAAGCATTATTTTGTACTTACTCAGTCATATTTTATCTCTCACGCCCCGAAAAAGAATTTAAAAATATCAAGCAGAACTTTAATTAGAACGATTTTTCCATTTCGATGTACAACCTGTATTTGCGCCCGAGCCGACATTTTGGCTGTGAGCGGTCGATAGAATAGCCAAGGGCATTAACTCCGTTTTTATTGTTAGGATTTTAAAAAGAAAGAAACACATAAGCACTAATAATAAAATATATATTTATTAAATAAAAAAAATAGAAAATTAAATACTTTGTTCCCCGGGATACTTTCCACGATATAATTTTCTTGTTTTTTTTTGTTTTTTTTGTTTTTTTTTCATATTTACATGGTAACAGCGACCAAATCTGGATAATAAAATATATATGTATTAAATAAAAAAATAGAAAATTAAATAATTATTTTTAATTTGTTCACCGGGATACTTTCCACGATATAATTTTCTTGTTTTTTTTTCTTTTTTCATATTTACATGGTAACTGGGTACCGTTCTGTTATTTCCCTGAAAACGGCACCCAGTTTATTGTTCCTGACACTTATCTGCCCTTAGTTAGCTAACCGGCCACTCCGAAAATGGCAGCGACTCGACATTTCATATCTCCCTTATGGAAATGGAAAAATCGTTCTAATTAAAGTTCTGCTTGATATTTTTAAATTCTTTTTCGTGCCGTGAGAGATAAAATATGACTGAGTAAGTACAAAATAATGCTTTTACATGAAAATAATTAACTGCATCGCCCTTTAACTAAAATTGCACCGATTTCTCTCGAAGAGGAGTCGGCAGTTTCCGCCGCCATCACTCGAAACAGTGGCCCCCGTTTCTGCAGAAGCACCGAATAATGAACCCTCGTTATTCTGCCGGGACCGGCAAAATAGCCTCTTCCTTATTTTTATCCATCATTGTTTTTTGTATTGGGGCTTTTCCGAAGTTGCACCATATTTTTTTTTTTTCCAAAAGTTACTTAAAAAAACAACTTTTCTCTCCTCATCGATTATCGTTATATCAAAAGATAATTCACGAATTAAAAAGATACGTAACAAATATTAATATTAATAATAATAATATTAATTTAATATTAATATTAATAATATTAATAATAATATTAATAATAATAATATTAATTTAATATTAATATTAATAATATTAATAATAATATTAATAATAATACAGAAGGTATAGAACTCCCCAACCAAGAGGAGATGAGGGCGTTAGGAGAACAAGATAGTTATAAATACCTGGGAGTTCTGGAAGCAGACACAATCAAATATACAGAAATGAAAGAGAAGATTGGAAAAGAATATCTATGAAGAACAAGGAAACTCTTAGAAACTAAACTATATAGCAGAAACCTAGTAAAAGGGATAAACACATGGACTGTATCACTAATAAGATACTCTGGACCATTCATAGGCTGGACCAAAGAAGAACTTAGGCACCTTGACCAGAGGACTAGAAAACTAATGACTATGAACAATGCTTTGCACCCAAAAGACGATACGGACAGACTCTACATGAAAAGAAATGAAGGAGGTAGAGGACTGGTAAGTATAGAAGACTGTGTGGAAGACACCAAAAAAGAGCTGGAGAAATATGTAACCCAGAACACGGAAAGACTGATCACCACGGCAAGAGACACCAGCCCAACAAACAACTCAGGAAGCACTGAAACCAGAAACAAAAAGACAAGAAAGGAAAAGTGGGAAGAAAAACGACTACATAGACGCTTTATAAGACTCACAAACGATGAAGCCAATAAAAATAGCTTGGCATGGCTAAGGAAAGGACACCTGAACAGAGAAACGGAATCTCTGCTGACGGCCGCACAGAACAATGCGATTAGGACAAACTTTATTAAAGCAAAGATAGATAAAACCCAGGAAAACAGCAAATGCCGATTGTGTGGACAAAGAGACGAAACGATAAATCATATAATAAGTGAATGCAGCAAGCTAGCCCAAAAGGAATACAAGAACAGACATGACAGCGTGGGGAAAGAAGTACACCGGGAAATGTGCAAACAACTGAATTTCGAATATGCAAAAAAACGGTACAAACACAAACCAGAAACTGTACTAGAAAACGAAAAACACAAAATCGTATGGGATATGAATGTACAAACAGACAAACCCATAACAGCAAGGAGACCGGATATGATAATAATCAACAAGAAAGAAAAATCCTGCAAAATTGTGGACTTTGCCGTTCCAGCGGACCACAGAGTGAAGATCAAAGAGACGGAAAAAAGAAGCAAATATACTGAACTTGCCAGAGAATTGAAAGGAATATGGAACATGAAGAAAGTCAGTATAACACCAATAATCATAGGAGCACTAGGAACAGTCCCCAAAAACATGGAGAAAAGACTAGGAGAAATAGGAATCAAAGGGATAACTGAGACCATACAAAGGACAGTAATGATCAAAACAGCTACAATCCTGAGAAATGTCCTCGAATGCGGAAACCAACCCACATAAGCAACGAATGGATTACAAACACATGGAAGCACAAGACAACAGAACCGGTGGAAATACAACCGCGAGAGAGAGGCGCAAGCATAGGCTGATGCCACGTAAATTATGGACAGAGGGTCGAGGAGGAAAGCGCAAACCAGACCTCCACTGGAAGAGCGCAGACAGCTCTGGGACCTTGGGGAGGCTTGTTGCCACCCGGGCCCTAGAGGAGACCAATGGCCCTTATCACCGTGAAATCGGTGGTAGGTGGCTGTTGCGATACCGCAAGGTCATCAGCGTTGATGAACGAAAAGAGGTGGAGCATACTGGAAGTCTGAGGAGACTTGTTGTCACTCAGCCTCCAGTGAATACCACAGGTTGTTGGCAGTGGGTGATCACTGACGATGACCAGTGTGATAACTCCTAGTGAGTAAATAATATTAATAATAATAATAATATGAATATTAATAATATTAATATTAATAATAATATTAATAATAATAATATTAATAATAATAATAATATTAATATTAATAATATTAATACTACTATTCTTATTATTTCTCTTCTTATATTATGATTTCGGCGCTCTTGTATAAGCAGTAACAAATCTGAGGGAGATAACTCTATTTTTCTTAGCCACCGCTATTCCGAATTCGCTTATACTTTGGCAAGGGAGATAACTTTGTTTATCGCAGCATGAAAGAAAATAACTTTTCTTTTTATGTTTATATAAAGTGTATACAATTTGTGGCATGTAAATAAAAGTGATTAAAAGTTATTTTGAACGGTTTAGGGTTAGGGGGTTTAACGCATTTCAAAACCGTAACATGTTTTTATTTATTTTTTATTAATAACCAACGTTATCTCCCTTGCCAAAGTATAAGCGAATTCGGAATAGCGGCGGCTAAGAAAAATAGAGTTATCTCCCTCAGATCGGTTACTGCTTGTACAAGAGCGCCATTATTTCTCTTTTTATTATTATTCATTTTCCTCTTCGCTTGTACAGAAAAGCGGGCACATGTTCGTCTTTTCCCACAGTCCGTTTTTCACAACTTTTTACTGACCCGTTTTTTTTCTTTTTTCGGTGTACACTTACCTATCAGGCTGCTAAAGAATTCCGGGGTTTTTGGAAAAAAAATTCAAATATTTACATTTTAGGAGGGGGGATCAGTTTCCAATGTAAATTCAACGTAGACTGATCCCCCTGTTTTTGACCATCTCAATTTTTAAAAAAAATCTTTTTCGGTGTACAATTACTTATCATGTCAATAGAGAATTCCGGTGTTTTCGGAAAGAAATTTTTTAAAATTGAGATTTTAAGACGGGGGATCAGTTTTCAATGTAAATTCAACGTAGACTGATCCCCCTCTTTTTGACCATCTCAAATTTTTAAAATTATTCTTCTGCTTACAATTACCTATCATGTCGCGAGAGAATTCCGGGGTTTTTGGAAATAAATTTTTTTAAATTGAGATTTTAAGACGGCGGATCAGTCTTGTTCGCCTTTCACCATAGTTCGTTTTTCACAACTTTTTACATCTTAAAATCTCAATTTTAAAAAATGTATTTCCAACAACCCCGGAATTCTCTATTGACATGATAAATAATTGTACACCAAAAAATTTTTTTTTTTAAATTGAGATGGTCAAAAAGAGGGGGATCAGTCTACGTACAATTTACATTGAAAACTGATCCCCCTCCTAAAATGTAAAATATTTGAAAAAATTTCCAAAAACCCCGGAATTCTCTCGCGACATGATAGGTAATTGTAAGCAGAAGAATATTTTAAAAATTTGAAGTTGTCATAAAGAAGGGATCAGTCTATATTGAATTTACATTGAAAACTGATCCCCCGTCTTAAAATCTCAATTTAAAAAAATTTCTTTCCGAAAACACCGGAATTCCTTATTGACATGATAAGTAATTGTACACCGGTAAGTGTACACCGAAAAAAGAAGAAAAAAAACTGGTCAGTAAAAAGTTGTGAAAAACGGACTGTGGAAAAAGACGAACATGTGCCGAAAATGATCAATATCACAAAAAAACAAAAAAAACAGCATTATATACTTACGCAGCAGATTTAAATAAGTATCGTCACCAAAAAGTAGGAAAAATTATCGAGTAGAACTTTAATTATAAGCAAAATCCATTTTTCAGGAACAGTCAATTGCCATGTTCGAAGGCCGCCATCTTAAGGTAACCGGAGACAATTATGCCAAATGCGTTTACGACGTCCCCTGATTTTGTCTTTTTTTTTTTCTTTTAATTTCTTTTCCTCAAATTTGACCCCAAGTCCATTGTTCTTTTTAATTTATGTGTCGCTTTTTTTTTTTATATGTATAAAGTTAACTAGATTCGTTTATGTTTTGTGGACGATGCAAGGGAGGTAATTCTGTTAAGAGGGTTATTCGCCTTTATCAGCTGAGATTTGTTTAAGTTATATTTGTTACTAGCGGGGCTACCCGGCGTTGCTCGGGGTGATAAACACATTTAATTGAAGAAAAATCGCGTGTGTAACATCTTTATATTGAAACTTCTATTTCTTTCCCTCTCTCTCTATAGCCGTCTCTTTATCTTTCTACTTTTCTCTTCCCTGGTTGCCCCATTTCACCGCTACTTTCTCATTTTGTCTTTTGCGAAAGCTGTTTCTTCCCCACCATTTCATCCTACGTTTCCCAGGGCAATAGTATGACATATTTATATAAAAAGTACCACCTCTGTCTGCGCCTTCTATATAGGTACTTATCTCCGCCCCGGTGTTCATACTATATACATACCTATTGCCGACCCAGTGCACATAATATATACATACCTATCGCAACCCCGGTGCAGATACTATATAAGTACCTATCGCCGCCCCGGTGTGAATGCTAAATACGTACCTTTCGCCGCCTCGGTGCCCGTTCTACATATGTACCTATCGCCGCCCTGGAGCGCATGCTAAATACATACCTATCCCTGCCCCTGTGTGCATGCTACATCCGTACTTATTGCCGCCCATGTGCACATGCTATATACGTACATATTGCCGACCCGGTGTGCATACTACATATGTACCTATCGCTGCCCCAGTGCAAATACTAAATATGTACATATCGCCGACCCGGTGCGAATGCTAAATACGTACCTATCGCCACTGCTATGCACTACTATATACGTACCTATTGCCATCCCAGTGCACATACTATATATATACCTATCGCCGGCCCGGTGCGCATACTATATTAGTAGCTATCGCCGCCGTGGTGCGCATACTATATACTTACCTATCTCTGCAAGGGCATACATACTGTATATGTACCTATCTCCAGCCCAGTTCGCATACCTAAGAACTCATATTAATACGTCCCTGTCGTGTCAGAAAAACAAAATAGTGTTCATTCATGTATTGTCACTATCATAAATATAAATATTTGATGATGATGATGATGATTATCATTATCATCATTATTATTATTTTTTTTTATTTTATTTTTTTCTTTAATTTTTTGTTGTACTCACTAGGAGTTCTCACACAGATCATCGTCAGTGATTGCTCACCGACAACAACCAGTGGTATTTCCTGGAGTCTGAGTGACAACAAGTCTCCCCAGACTTCCAGTGTTCTTCACCTCTTTTCGATAACGATGCGGTATTGCAACAGTCTCTTACCATTGATTTCTCGCTGGTAAGGACAATTGGTCTTCTCTGAGATTTGGGTGGCAATAAGCCTCCCCAAGGTCCCAGCATTCTCTGCACTTTTCCAGTGGAGGTCTGGTTTGTGCTGTCCCTCCTCAGTCTTCTCATCCTCCTCGACCCTCTACAAATATGTTGTCTGGTGTCAGCCGAGGCCGGCACCAGTTAAAAAAAAAAAATTACAAAAAATAAATTTTTCTTTTTAATTTTTAAATTTTTTCCTTTCAATTCCTTTTCTTTTTCTTTTTGTTCTTTTCCTTTTTTTCTTCCCTTATTTAAAAAAAAAAGAATTTTTTAAATTCTTTTAAATTTTTTTTTTGGGGGGGGGGGGAGAGGGAGGAGCTTATAGTGTTTCTTGTAATTTCTGTTTCTTGGTTCATTTTTGTGTAGTGGTAGCTGAGGCCGGTGTAATTTATTGGGGGGGGGGGGGGGAGATTATGAAGTGCTGTTTTTTGCAGTTTCTGTTCCTTGGCTCTTGTTGTGGTGTTCTTCGTGTGGTCTTGTTTTCTCCGTTGTAAATTCCTTGTGACTGGTTAGCCTTTGTAGCTTATGTGTGTTAGTTTCCGCATTCGAGGATTTTCCTTAAGATTGCAGCTGTTTTGATCATTGCCGTCCTTTGTATGGTTTCGATAGTCCCTTTGATTCCAATTTCTCCCAGTCTTTTCTCCAGTTTTTTTAGGATTGTTCCTAGTGCTCCTACGATTATTGGTATTATACTAACTTTCTTCATGCTCCATATTCCTTTCAGTTCTCTGGCAAGTTCTATATATTTGCTTCGTTTTTCCGTGTCTTTGATCTTCACTCTGTGTCTGCTGGAACGGCGAAGTCTACGATTTTACAAGATTTTTCCTTTTTGTCTATTATAATAACATCAGGTCTCCTTGCTTGTATGAGTTTATCTGTTTGTATATCCATATCCTAGAGGATTTTGTGTTTTTCGTTTTCCAGTACTGTTTCTGGTTTATGTTTGTACTATTTGTCTGCATATTCGAAATTCAATTGTTTGCACAGTTCCCAGTGTATTACTTTCCCAACACAATCATGTCTGTTCTTGTATTCTTTTTGGGCAAGTTTGCTACATTCACTTATTATATGATTTCCTGTTTCGTCTCTTTGTCCACACAGTCTGCATTTATTGTTTTCCTGGGTTTTATCTATCTTAGCTTTAATGTAGTTTGTCCTAATCGCATTGTTCTGTGAAGCCATCAGTAAAGATTCCATTTCTCTGTTCAAGTTTCTTTTTCTTAGCCATGTTCAGCTATTTGCGTTGGTTTCTTCTCTTGCGAGTCTTATGAAGCGTCCATGTAGTTGTTTTTCTTCCCATTTTTCTTTTCTTGTCTGTTTGTGTCCAGTTTCGATGCTTCCTGCGTTGTTCGTTGGGACAGTATCTCTTGCTGCGGTGATCAACCTTTCTGTGTTCTGGTTTATGTATTTCTCCAGCTCTTTTTTAGTGTCGTCCAGTCTTCTATACTTACCAGTCCTTTTCCCTCTTCGTTTCTCTTCACGTAGAGTCTGTCTGTATCGTCTTTTAGATGTAGTGTATTGTGCATAGTCATTAATTTTCTAGTCCACTGGTCAAGGTGCCTGAGTTCTTCTTTAGCCCAGTTTATGAATGGTCCAGAATATCTTATTAGTGATATTGCCCAGGTATTTATTCCTTTGCTTAGGTTTCTGCTATATAATTTTGTTTCTAAGATCTTTTTTGTTCTTCTCAGGTATTCTTTTCCAATCTTCTCTTTCATTTCTGTTGATTTGATTGTGTCTGCTTCCAAAACTCCCAAATATTTATAGCTCTCTTGTTCACCTAGCGCCCTCATCTGCTCTTGGTTGGGTAGTTCCATGCCGTCAGTCGTCTCCAACTTTCCCTTTTTAATCTCTAGCAATGCACACTTTTCCATTCGGAATTCCATTTGAATGTCCTGACTGAAGATTCTGGTCGTATTTATCAGCTTTTCCAGTTCCTTTTTGCTTTTTGCAAATAGCTTCAGGTCGTCCATATACATGAGATGGTTTATTTGTTGTTATCTACCTGGGAACTTGTATCCGGCATCACATTTCCTGAGTATGTAGTTGAGTGGCATCATGGCTATGATAAACAGTAGTGGTGATAGGGAGTCTCCTTGGAAAATGCCTCTCTGTATTTGCAAATAGTTTCAGGTCATTCATGTACATCAGGTGGTTTACTCTTAGTTCTGTGTCTGTAAACTTGTGTCCAGGATCACATTTTCTGAGTATGTAGTTGAGTTGTTATTATTATTATTATTATTATTATTATCATTATTTTATGAATATTACTGTTATCACTGGAATTATGGGTATTATTATTGGTTTTTATCATACGAAACACTTATACTTATCATTATTATTAGCAATATCTTATCATTAATATAATCAGTATATTCTTTTGTTATTATTATTATTATTATTATTATTCCCACATAATAGCTATTAATGTTATATATATATATATATATATATATAAATTCTTTGTAGAATGGTAGGAAAAATCCCAGCAGAGTGCTCGATTAATTAAGAATCAAAGTTAAAAATTAAGAGCATAATATTTATTTATTCTGGTACAGAAAAATTAGTACAACATTCGTACCGTCGGTTTCAAGCACGGAAGGTCTTACCCATCCGGCTCTCTTCAGCTTCTGTTGTCATCTGTTTTGGAAATGTGAGGTCACATGACACTCTTGTTGGGACGCGTTATTTGCTCAGTGTGTTGTGTGTGTTTGTTTAAATTTGAATTTAGTGTCATAAGACCGTTGAGATTTAAAACACGGGAGAAGAAAGAGAATTCAAGATTAAAGGGAATAAAAAGGGGAATAAAAAGGGGGGTAAAAAATAAAAAAATATATATATGAAAAAATATATATATATATATATAAATAAATATAAAAAAAACATATATATATATAAAAACATTTTAATACTAAGAATAAAGGAATAAAAAAAGAAGAAAAAGAGAAAAAGAGTATAAAAAGTGGGTTAAAAAATATATATATATATATAGAGAATAAATTGTAGAGAATAAAAAAGAGCGAGAGAGAAAGAAAGAAAGAATAAAAATAGAAAGAATAAAAAGAATAAAAATATATAAATAAAATATATAAATAAAAATAATAATAATAAAAAAATATATAAAAATTAAAAATTAAAAATTAAAGATTAAAAACAAAAATAATAAAAATAAAGAAAGGGTTTCTCTGAAATTCCCGTGAGCCAAATTATGAATTTGTATCATTAGCCGTTATATTTTTGAAGGTATGCGTTCTAAAAATCGTTGATGTGTAAGAATCTTTAGATTGGAGTGATTTTTAATGAAGGGATTCGGATCTAAGGGAGGTAACTAAGATGGAAATATGAAATATTTGAGTTTGTTAAAGTGGGTTTGAAAATTAATCTGGTGGTTGATAAAAGATAAAAAAATAAAAAAATAAAAAAATAAAAAAATAAAAAATTAAATATTTTTGCATTTTGGTGAAAGTCGAAGTTTTTGCTCTTGGAATTTATGTGGATATAATTTTTTGAGTAATCTAGTGATTGATAATTAAATTAAATATTTTTGTATTTTTGTGAAGGTCGGAGTTTTTGCTCTTGAAGTTTAAGTGGATATAGGTTGATGAGGTGTTTGTTCGTTTTTATTGTGTTTATATTAGTAGAGGGGGGGTAGTTAGACATTATGTGAATCGGTCAGACCAGTTTATAAGCAATGCTTGCCTCTTGTGTGCACATCCCTTGAATATTTCATCGCGGACATTTAAACAGGCTGTATTCGGATCGATGATGGCTTTTGAAATGTGGTATTTTTCAGCGTCACATAGAGGACATCTGTTTATGGCTGGAGAGAAGGATGGTTTTCTCTCAATTATTTTCCATTTGATGGTGAAGGGTGTGTTTTCTTCTTTAAGCTGCCATATTCGGGTCGCGAGTGCCGTATTAGCCTTGTTTTTGTATCTGAAGGAGTTTCTGTGTGCATATAGCCTTTGTTTGAAATTTCCCTTCGTCATCCCAATATATTTTTCTGCATTACTGGTATTCTGGTCTGTGACGGTTGCTTCATAAATGATTGAATTGATTTTGCAATTTCCCTCCAGGGGCAGTTGTTTTTGTCTTGGCATGAGCAGCCTGCGTTTGTAATTGTTTTGGGTTCTGCAGAGATAATTTTTCTTATTGAAGGGGCAGTGGAATAGCTGATCTTAACAGAATTTCTGTTAAAAAGTTTGTGTAATTCATTTGTGGGTGGGAAGTGTTTGTCGAGCAACTTGAGGAAAAGTTGGCCTACCTTTGTTTTGGTATTGGTCGAATAGGGTGGGGAAAACCAGATCACCGATCTCCTTCTGCTGCGGGTCCCCCGTGGTTGGTCTCGGTTGGGGGTGTATGAGATTTCTTCTCTGAACCCGCTGTCGCGGAGCGCTTTGTTGTAATATGGTGCTGCTTGGTTGAAAATTTCGGGACTGGATGAAAGGTTTGAGATTCTTTGGCTAATATTATTGATTAAATTTTTAAAGATGGTGGGGGGGGTGGCAGGATCCCTTGTGTATGTATTGGAGTGTTTCATTGGGTTTGTGGAAAGGTTTGTGTGTATTGTTTTTAAGGTTCAGTGTGGTATCTAGGAAGTTTACTTGGTCTAAATTTGTTTTAATGGTAATTTTGAAGCCGAGATTATGGAAGGTGTTTGTTAATTCTTTTCTAAATCTATCTAATGTGTTTCCGTTGTGGTTGCGTGACAGACAAAGTCCGTCATCTCTATAGAGACCAAAGAAATGGTCTGGAAATTTATTTTGGAGTGTATTTAATATAAGCAAGCCGACTAAGTCACAGATGTCTGCACTGTCGTAGGCCCCCATTGCAACATCAAATGGGTCCTCTGGGTTTGATTTTTTAACCCAAGCCCTTCCCTCGAAGAAGAGAAGGGTTTGTCTTGCTTGCAGTATTGTGTCTCTTTCTAGTTGACTGATGTTTGTGTGTGAAAGTGCAAATGTTAAGGCCTTATCTAGGGTGTCTTTTGTAATGGATGGGTAGAAGTCTACTATATCTAATTGTGTGAATTTGCATCTGTGTTTATCTTGTATGTTATGGAACCAATTTAGGACTGAGTTAGTATTGCCCCACAGACTTAGGTTTATTTTTTCCTTAATTTTATTAACTATATTTTTAACAATGGATTTGCTTGCTAGTCCTAGTTCGCTTTTAGCTGGGTTGATAAGTCTGCATGAGGGTTTATTTGTGAAGTTTTCTTTGTGGTCTTTTAAAGTAACAAAGGCCTTCCTCTTATCTAAATAATTAATTCTATATTCGACGCCTAGTCTAGTAGCTATTTCAGTAGTATCATTATTAATAGATTTATATGTATCTGCCTTGGCTAATTGATATTTATCGGTAATGGAGCTAATTGTTAGGTCTGTTTTTTCCTTTTTAGTCATTTTATAAATATTTTTAGTTTTGTCGGAGAATACAAGTGCATTATTTTCTCTTTTAAGTTTTTTTATGTCGGCGGTAAGTGTCTTCTGAAATGTATTTTGCTTGTTTGTAAAAACTAGGTTGTGAGTAATGTTGAGTAGGTCTTTTTCGAAATTGTCTAAGGCCTCTACTTTTGGCGGGTATTTACCAGATTTTAAGCCGTAGTAGTTTTTTTCCGTTTGCCTCTGTTCTGTATTCAACACTTTCCACCTCATTCTTCCTATGACGTCCACTATTTTTGTTAGGAGTATCCTGGTATATGTTTGTTTTTTGGGGGTTGGGATATTTTTGGTAGAATATCCGAGAGTGTATAGTTCCATTTCCCAGGGTATAGGTGGTAATCCCTGTTAATTAGTTTTTTCCGTGGTGTTGGTAGTTTTCCCGAGAGTGCTCGACTACAAGGCTAACAGGGTTTAACTGTAATTCCTGGTAGGGGCTGAGTAAATTCTTTGTAGAATGGTAGGAAAAAGTTTTTATTCCCTTTAATCTTGAATTCTCTTTCTTCTCCCGTGTTTTAAATCTCAACGGTCTCATGACACTAAATTCAAATTTAAACAAACACACACAACACACTGAGCAAATAACGCGTCCCAACAAGAGTGTCATGTGACCTCACATTTCCAAAACAGATGACAACAGAAGCTGAAGAGAGCCGGATGGGTAAGACCTTCCGTGCTTGAAACCGACGGTACGAATGTTGTACTAATTTTTCTGTACCAGAATAAATAAATATATATATATATATATATATATCATGATTTTTTGAGGAGTACCAAATTTTATTATTGCAAGCATGAAGGGAAGACGAATTCTATCGTTCATGATTAAAAGTAAATGAAGAGGATAAAAAAAAATTAATAATAATAATAATATGCCAGCCGATCGGTTTCGCCCTCTCTTAACAAAGGCTGTATCAAGGGATTAAAAAAAACGAGGGATTTAAAAAAAAAAGGGGGGGGGTGAGAAGAGAGAGTACAGAAAATAAAATAGCGTTATGTTATATGTACAATGGAGGATGAATCTTAGAGACTGATCACATCTAGTCCCAATAGACATTCCCTTTGTTTGCAAAGGGAGGGACGTTTAAGACGAACGTGGATCGTCTCCAAGATTTTTAGAAGGTATAATGAGTGAGCATGACTGAGAATGGTGAAGGAGTCCATGCTAAAATTCCTAGCGCACGGCGGGTTTTTAAGTAAATGGTCTGTAATGGAAGACCCGTAGGTGTTATTTTGAACGTCCGTTGACCGGAAGGTTCCATTTCTGATCTTACTCGGAATGTGCTGTTGGACCCTACTATCCAATCTTAACGTCGTCCTACCCACGTAGTCAGCACTGCAACTACATTTAAAATGATAAATTATATTATTTTATGGTGTGTGGGGGGGGGGTAGAACGTCTTTACGAGAGGACGCCAATAAAGGTTTTGTAGAAAACACAACATGCACATTCGAAGAAAAATAGCAATTCTCAACTGCATAAGAAAGGGAAAAAAAGACGTCTCATTATGGAAATAGAGTGAACGGTTTCTTTTCCAAATTCATTTCACCTAGTCGTCGAATTTGCATTCTCCCTTCCCCTAAACACTTGAAATCATTCCATCTGGCAAGTCTTTTACTCCCATGACGGGATGGCAAGAGAGGTACATTTATTAGAAGAAAATACATCTTTATATATATATATATATATAATGTGTGTCAGGTTCATATTATATTCCAATAACCATGTTTTTATTTTATTATTTTTTCACATTTCCAAACAACATAAGATTTCTGTGAGATATATTTTTAATCCAAGAACTTTTTACTCTTTGTGAATTTTTCTGATGATTTTGTAATGTTGCAGAGACGATATTGACATAAAAATGTTGTTTGGCACAAGACAAATGAAACGGACCGTAAAAAATATATCTCACAGAAATGTTCTGTTTTTTTGGAAATGTGAAAAAATAAAAATAATAAAATAAAACCATGGTTATTGGAATATGATATGAATTGACTTATATTTGCTCTGTTATCACTAATTGACAATCATTGAGCTGAATATTTTAAGGAGACTGCAAAGTAAAAGGAACTGATAGTATATGCTAATACATATATTGTCATTAATAATTATATATATATATATATATATATATATATATATATATATATATATATATATATATATATATATATATATATATATATTTCAGAGGAAACATTTTTTAATCAATGAAACGGGCGGGTGGAAAAAAAAAGAAAATTGCTAAAATTTTCCTTAAGGCCTTATCGTCTGGCCCTCTAAGAGGAAACGTCAGAATGATAAATTAAAAACTAAGAAAATCGAATGAGATATGAGGGGAAAAATTTTTTAAGTTGGAGAAAACGATTAAGAGAGAAAAAAAATTTAAAATTAAATCTCTCAACGTTATGGTGGCTTTGAATCATTAAAGATCTCCAACTGATGTTTCAAAATCTTTTGTCTACACAGGCTAGGTCGAGAATTGTTAATAACTAACGCCTCAGTAATATTGAGATGGTAGTTCGACCTGGCACTGTGTAAAACACAAAACCACCCATCGGAATACTTGTCAGAACTACTATTTGTACCAGGTGATTACCGATGGCCGATTCCTGTGCCTGAAAGTTCCTGGATGATCTCGAAACCTTGTGTAAGCGAGGGTCAGACGATAAGGCCTTAAGGAAAATTTTAGCAATTTTTTTTTTTTTTTTCACCCGCCCGTTTCATCAATTAAAACATGTTTCCTGTGAAATTTATCCTACGATTTTGTTGTACACGAAATTTACTTATATACTAGCAGGCCCCAGCGTTGCCCAAGTGAAATAAATACACTTGGGATATTTTTCCAAAGCATTTTTTCTCTCTTTACCTATCCATTTGTGACATATTCGTGTTA